>MUZC01004717.1:306717-318735 GCA_002072015.1 Radix auricularia | reverse complement strand
CAGTACACTCGATGGTGATTGATTCTAAGGATTAACCAGTACACTCGATGGTGATTGATTCTAAGGATCAGTCAGTACACTCGATGGTGATTGATTCTAAGGATCAGTCAGTACACTCGATGGTGATTGATTCTAAGGATTAGTCAGTACACTCGATGGTGATTGATTCTAAGGATCACCCAGTACACTCGATGGTGATTGATTCTAAGGATCACCCAGTACACTCGATGGTGATTGATTCTAAGGATCAGTCAGTACACTCGATGGTGATTGATTCTAAGGATCAGTCAGTACACTCGATGGTGATTGTTTCTAAGGATCAGTCAGTACACTCGATGGTGATTGATTCTAAGGATCAGTCAGTACACTCGATGGTGATTGATTCTAAGGATTAACCAGTACACTCGATGGTGATTGATTCTAAGGATTAACCAGTACACTCGATGGTGATTCATTCTAAGGATCACCCAGTACACTCGATGGTGATTGATTCTAAGGATTAACCAGTACACTCGATGGTGATTTATTCTAAGGATTAACCAGTACACTCGATGGTGATTGATTCTAAGGATCACCCAGTACACTCGATGGTGATTGATTCTAAGGATCAGTCAGTACACTCGATGGTGATTGATTCTAAGGATCAGTCAGTACACTCGATGGTGATTGATTCTAAGTGCTTGTAAAAATGTGTATTCCACTTTCATTGTGTTATAATCTTCAAGTCTAACAAAAAATCGATTCACGATCATCTTTCAAATTGTGGTTTATGCATTTCGACATAAACCATTTTCTTTTATTAATATTTTTTCTTCCCGAAGATGTTGTTCAATTCTAGGCCTAATTTTTAGAGACAGTGATTTTTACATTCAATGTGAAGTGAATGAAGTGATCCTGATGTTAATGAATCCTTTGTATTGATTGTGCTGTTAAAGTACATTTCATGTTAATGCTCGGGGGGACGGCAGTTGTCGCATTGCGGATCGGGTCATAGCAGCCTGGCCGTCCTCACAACTTTTCCTTGACTGTCAGATGGTTGATTGGCTGACCGTTGGAAAGTGACACACTCGCGTACGAGATCGCTTGCCGACCGACGTCACAGTAAAAGACAACGAATCAGCGAACTTATCAACGTTGATGGCCTTGGCATTGATGAGTCTTTCAGGGCTTACAACTTGCTCTAAGGGTATATTGTTGGGGATTGCTGATGGGCATTGTTGGTGGGGATTGCTGATGGGCATTGTTGGTGGGGATTGCTGAAGAGGATTGTTGGGAGGGATTGTTGATGGGCATTGTTGTTGGGGATTGCTGTTGGGGATTTTTTGGTGGTGCTGTATGTGTGAGACCTTTAGTGATTTTGTTTAAAACCCATCATCAGCGGGAAGCAATGCGCAACGAAATATGAAGATGAAAACCAGCAAATGTCATTTGAGAATGAAGGACAACACGATACTTTTGAATTGAAATTTCAGTCAGTTGTTTTATTTATTATACCAAACTTAGTTTACAAATGCCACACTTTTGTCACATTAAAGAGAATTAAAATAATGCTTTCAATTATTTCAGTAGTCCACTATTAGAAAACCAATTACGGTTCAACTGAAAATATCACTCTGACAAAATCCAAAATACAAGCCTAGGATCAAGAAATAAATTTGCTCACGAGATGATCATCACTCAACTTGTACAGTATCGTAGGCACAGTGCCTCGTCATCACTAGACTTGTACAGTATCGTAGGCACAGTGCCTCGTCATCACTCAACTTGTACAGTATCGTAGGCACAGTGCCTCGTCATCACTCAACTTGTACAGTATCGTCGGCACAGTGCCTCGTCATCACTCAACTTGTACAGTATCGTAGGCACAGTGCCTCGTCATCACTCAACTTGTACAGTATCGTGGCTCGTCTTGACTCGACTTGTACAGTATCGTAGGCACAGTGCCTCGGCGATAAATTCATAGATTACGTATTTTATACAAACTGTAAGAACTTTTGTTCGATACCAGAATTTAGATTAAAGGACGAGGTTAAAAGGCGCGCTAGAGTTTCAGGGTGGAGCTGGGAAGTCATGGCTTAGCACAGGGACTCAAACTATTGGTAAACAATAAATACTGCTGAATCTAAGAGTTTAGTGTGCATAAATTTCCTTTACTATGATATATTATAGTTAGAATAAAGCCCTCAATGAATACATGTGTGTACGTGGGTGAGAATACTTCATTTAGGGTTTAAAAGATTTTTTTGTTGATACAGTAAATGAGACTTTATGTGGGTACAAAGGACGGACATGTGTGTGTGTGTGGGGGGGTGTGTGTTTGTGTGTGTGTGTGTGTGTGTGTGTGTGTGTTTGTGTGTGTGTGGTGGGAGGGGGTAACTTGAAGAATTTCCTTGATTATTAAACACAAAAAGGTGGGGGGGGGGGGATAAAACAGACTTTCCTGCAATGTTCTTAAAATTTCTGCATCTGTTAGTATCGTACGTAAGCTCTATTGTTAAACTATCAACAGAAACTGCCCATGTTTGATTTGTTAAGTGGCTAATTCCTGTGCTGTTGGCAATGACGTCAATATATCATCAGACCCTCGCCTTCGGCAGCGGTTGTGACAAACACCAAGTATAATGCTAGGACAAACACCAAGTATAATGCTAGGACAAACACCAAGTATAATGCTAGGACAAACACCAAGTATAATGATAGTTTTTGGTTTCTGTTAATGACGCTCATATTTGTTTGGAAATTCTTAACACATGATTGAAATCAACGTAAGTGAAAGGTTTTGGGACGTCATGATAAATAATTTTATTCCCCAGGAGACTCCACGATAAAGCGTACTTTATAGCAACTGTATAAACATAAATTCAGATTTATAATTATCAAAACATAAGAAGAGTGCTTTTTTCCTATTGTAAAAGCTGTCTCTGAGCATGTTTATATTTTACGTGGGAAAGACTTTTTCCTAAATAGATTGACAAACGGAAATGTTCTATTGAAATAAATCCATTTGCTCATCGGTCGACCCAAACATAACAAATGAATAAGTCTAATGCTATTAACCCTCTGACGGCCGTAATTAACCATGTTTGCCACGGTCTTAATGTTGCCATTACGCCACTCAAATCAAGTTCGATGGTGCTACCTCGTCTCTGAGAAAAGGCGTAGCATCAAAGTAAATCCTTTTGGTTTCATCTTACGAACATTGAAGCTAGTCAAAATATCTTGTCTGATGAATTTTGTCTTGTGTGGTTAAATGCGTCTGTTTTTCCTTTTAAAAAAAAGCGACTTCAGTCGGAGGGACGAAAACAGAATACTTTTGACTCCACCCCCCAAAAAAAATTTTTTTAGGCACATTGAGGCGTGGGGACCCATGGATCCGACACTCTTAGTAAGGTTTATGAGGCGTGGGGACCCATGGATCCGCCACTCTTAGTAAGGTTTGTGAGGCAAGGAGACCCTTGAAACTGCCGCTGTTTGTTATCATACACATTTTTGTATAGCGTGGGAAGATAATAGACAAGTTTTTAACGCCTTCTGCCCCACAGTAGTCTTGAACCACGACATTTCCAGCAAAAAAAAAAAAAAATCAATGCACCGCAGGGTCTGTTTACAAGGAATTTCGAAATTCATTTCACTTTTGTCTAGCTAAAATATGGCATCAGTTGTTGTTAGCTATTTAATTTTTTTTAAAATGCCCCCCCCCCCTCAGTTACTAAAAGAAACACCAAAAGGATGTCACCAGGACTCTGGTGAAACGTTTGAGGTTTTTAACAAGTGTGTTAGCCCCGGGCGTCTGCTTTTCAATTTAAACATTGAAGTGGGGTTGGAAGGTTGGGATGCGGATTTCTATAAAAACACTTTTACAAAATTAATATTATTCTTTTTGGAATACATGAGATTTACTTACTATTCACTTCGCGTGCTCGTTGAGATGGTATGGGGTCATTCAAACTTGGCGTGCTCGTTGAGATGGTATGGGGTCATTCAAACTTGGCGTGCTCGTTGAGATGGTATGGCATCATTCAAACTTGGCGTGCTCGTTGAGATGGTATGGGGTCATTCAAACTTGGCGTGCTCGTTGAGATGGTATGGGGTCATTCAAACTTGGCGTGCTCGTTGAGATGGTATGGCGTCATTCAAACTTGGCGTGATGAGAAGACGAGGGAGCAGACAGTTGATTATATTTTTTATAAAGCATACATAGATCATGTGAAGTTGCGATTCATTATTTCGCGAAATCGGTTAAGTCGCGGTAATTCCATGGGTCCCAAATTTTGTGACGTGACCAGCAAATTCATTGTGCTTTGCAAGAAAGGAAAAAGAAAAACCTGTTTGTTTATGTATGTGCGTCTAAATAAATAATATAAAAAGGAGGGAAAGGTATGTAAGTATGTAACAAAAAGTATAAATTATCAATAAATTGGGGGAAAAAATTGAAATATTTTCTTAAATTGTAATAGAATTTTAATTGATTAAAATTACAGAAAGTGCATGAACTTCAGGTTCATCGTCTGTTAGGAATTTTTGGCTTGCCTTATCAGCCCCATAATAGCTTTTGTCTTAGAAAAATTAGCCTTAGACATTTATGTACAGAAAATAATCCAAGTACATGCAGATGTTATTCAATATCACTCATTTTTTTGTGTAAATACAATAAATTTTTGAAATTATTTATTTAAAAAGGCGTAACGATCCCAGATTGTCCTCCTTAACCTTGGGTGGAATACTTGCTTACACATATTTCCCTTTCCTAAGTACACGAGAAGTTAGTTCTCCTATCTCATTAAAGCAACGATAAAATACCAACGAAAACATCAACTCAGTACAGTATCTGGTTTGGAGTAGAGGGATAGTGACGTACGCTCCTGTGTAGGAGTGATATAGCCTCCTGAGTGGGAGTGTATACCTTTCTGAGAGAGAGAGAGAGAGATAAACCATCATGAGTGGGAGTGATATACCCTTCTGAGAGAGATAAACCCTCCTGAGTTGGAGTGACGTACTTTCCTGAGTGGGAGTGATATACCTTCCTTGGTGAGAATGACGTACCCTCCTGAGTAGGAGTGATATACCCTCCAGAGTGGGACTCACGTATCCTCCTGAGTGGGAGTGTCATACCCACCTGAGGGGGAGTGACATAATCTCCCGAGAGGGAGTGATATACGCTCCTGAGTGGGAGTGATATACACTCCTGAGTGGGAGTTATATACGCTCCTGAGTGGGAGTGATATACACTCCTGAGTGGGAGTAATACACCCTCCTGAGTGGGAGTGATACACCCTACTGAGTGGGAGTGATATACCCTTCTGAGTGGGAGTGATATACCCTTCTGAGTGGGAGTGATATACCCTTCTGAGTGGGAGTGATATACCCTTCTGAGTGCGAATGACTTTCGCTCCTGAACACAAACCTGTTACCATTGACCAATTGTTACCATAAAAACTCGACCGCCGGCCTAGTTGCTCTTGACACCGTTTCCAGTTCCCGCACCCGGGGTGACCTTCTTAAACCTCCGGCTGACGATTGCCGCCGCGATCTTCCGATGGTAAAAAAATTAATTAATCAAAACAGGCCATTAAGGGATTCTCAATCAGAAATGCCTACATGTCACTGCCTAACTTGGTAGAATGTATGCAGTCTAGTTGTTGGGTGTGTCTAAATGCTTGAATACTGTCGCGTGACCGTGTCAGGGACATATTCAACGCTTCTTAGACTTACTGAATTAGTGTGTGTGTGTTTTGTGTGTGTTTGTGTGTAATAATAATTGAGATTCAAGTAAAGCCATGGTTTAATTTGTATTAAAAATAAAGCCTTGAACTAGTATTGTCTTCATGCTCGAGTACATAAGGACATTTCTTAATCAGAGTTTAAAACAATCAGTATCTTTTTTACTATTAAATTTAAAAGTTAACTTATAATAATGACCCCTTTCAGACCATGACGGCCTATGGGGCAAGTGAAGTAGCGTTCCACAAGTTTCGTCGAGCCACCACAAACGAGCAGGGGATAACTTATAACTCAACTTTTACAGAGAATATAAATGACACGATGAATCAGAATCAGAAATTTTACACTCATTGTGTACCACGTGCCTTGTATATTGCTATAGAAAGCCATCACCCACAGCATGTTCTGTTTCACATTACCTCATAACTTCTTAACTCCCAGGATTAGAGGTCTGCGCGAAGAGACACCGGGTGGGGGGGGGGGAGAGAGAATTTTATTTTGTAACGTGCGCTCATTACTTTCTTCGCTTGAATTCTTTGAATGACATCTTACAGGTGTGTCATGCTGAGCAAGGGCACAGGTGTGTCATGTTGAGCAAGGGCACAGTTGTGTCATGTTGATCAAGGGCACAGTTGGCAATGTTGAGCAAGGGTACAGGTGGCAATGTTGAGCAAGGGCACAGGTGGCAATGTTGAACAAGGGCACAGGTGTGTCATGTTGATCAAGGGCACAGTTGGCAATGTTGAGCAAGAGTACAGGTGGCAATGTTGAACAAGGGCACAGTTGTGTCATGTTGATCAAGGGCACAGTTGGCAATGTTGAGCAAGGGTACAGGTGGCAATGTTGAGCAAGGGCACAGGTGGCAATGTTGAACAAGGGCACAGGTGTGTCATGTTGAACAAGGGCACAGGTGTGTCATGTTGAACAAGGGCACAGGTGTGTCATGTTGAACTAGGGCACAGGTGTGTCATGTTGAGCAAGGGCACAGGTGTGTCATGTTGAGCAAGGGCACATGTGTGTCATGTTGAACAAGGGCACAGGTGTGTCATGTTGAACAAGGGCACAGGTTTGTCATGTTAAGCAAGGGCACAGGTGTGTTATGTTGAGCAAAGGCACAGGTGTGTCATGTTGAACAAGGGCACAGGTTTGTCATGTTAAGCAAGGGCACAGGTGTGTCATGTTGAACAAGGGCACAGTTGGCAATGTTGAGCAAGGGTACAGGTGGCAATGTTGAGCAAGGGCACAGGTGGCAATGTTGAGCAAGGGCACAGGTGTGTCATGTTGAGCAAGGGCACAGGTGTGTCATGTTGAGCAAGGGCACAGGTGTGTCATGTTTAACAAGGGCACAGGTGTGTCATGTTGAGCAAGGGCACATGTGTGTCATGTTGAGCAAGGGCACAGGTGTGTCATCTTGAACAAGGGCACAGGTGTGTCACGTTGAGCAAGGGCACAGGTGTGTCATGTTGAGCAAGGGCACATGTGGCAATGTTGAGCAAGGGCACAGGTGTGTCATGTTAAGCAAGGGCACAGGTGTGTCATGTTGAACAAGGGCACATGTGTGTCATGTTGAACAAGGGCACAGGTGTGTCATGTTGAACAATGGCACAGGTGTGTCATGTTGAACAAGGGCACAGGTGTGTCATGTTGAGCAAGGGCACAGGTGTGTCATGTTGAACAAGGGCACAGGTGGCAATGTTGAGCAAGGGCACATGTGTGTCATGTTGAGCAAGGGCACAGGTGTGTCATGCTGAACAAGGGCACAGGTGTGTCATGTTGAGCAAGGGCACAGGTGTGTCATGTTGAGCAAGGGCACATGTGTGTCATGTTGAACAAGGGCACAGGTGTGTCATGTTGAACAAGGGCACAGGTTTGTCATGTTAAGCAAGGGCACATGTGTGTCATGTTGAACAAGGGCACAGGTTTGTCATGTTAAGCAAGGGCACAGGTGTGTCATGTTGAACAAGGGCACAGGTGTGTCATGTTGAGCAAGGGCACAGGTGTGTCATGTTGAGCAAGGGCACAGGTTTGTCATGTTGAGCAAGGGCACAGGTGTGTCATGTTGAACAAGGGCACAGGTGTGTCATGTTGAGCAAGGGCACAGGTGTGTCATGTTGAACAAGGGCACATGTTTGTCATGTTGAGCAAGGGCACAGGTGTGTCATGTTGAACAAGGGCACAGGTTTGTCATGTTAAGCAAGGGCACACGTGTGTCATGTTGTGTGTGGGGCTCTCAGTCTTCGCCAATGTGAGAACTCTTCTTGACCAGGACGACACATCATTATACTCTGTGATTGACATTTTATGGCATTAAATTATCTTTGAAACCAAAATTGAAGCAGACGTACGCTGTTTATAATATAATTATTATAAAAATAATTGGACTATTTATTCAACTCGACTTGTTTCCGAATAAAAGTTGAAAGGGATTTATTACAAAGCAAGTAATAAAAACTCCAATTAGAATTTTAACGCTATTTCCAACAAATAATTTTCGACTTTATTATTCAAGTGAAATTATTCTAGATTCCATAAAAAGTCATTTTCAAATTGATAATTCTGAAAGTAAACAAAACAATTGCTATCTACATTTTGCTGCTAAAGATACGGCAGTCGAACGAAAACATATTTTTTCCAATTTCCTTCTCCATTATTGTTCTAAATATTATTAGCTTTCGTTTGTGCATTTGTTCAACCCGATAGCTGTTATGTTGCCTGAGAAATTGACAAAATACTGATTTATTTTTATTTATTTATTTTTTGTTGATTTTCCAGGAAATCCTGTAAACCTTTGGGTATTTTTTTTTTTAACCCGTGCATATCCTTGGGACGTGTTTCCCAATAAAAAATACCTTTATCTGGTATGGTTCAGGAGTAGTGGCTTGTGCAAGCTCGAACAAAGAAGAGAGATGTTTGAATCATATAAACGCAATTTTTTTCCATTGGAAATTGCGTTAATAATAATAATAATAGTAATTTAAATAATAATAATAATAATAATAATAATAATAATTTCTCATAGCTCACAGCAACCAATATTCATTTCACGGCAGTAATTATCAGATGATATAAGATGTTATAAGATTGTATAAGATGATTTAAGATGATATAAGATGGTATAAGATGATATAAGATGATATGCTCAGAATGCTCACCTTATACGTGTGTTTTTCTTAAAAACGCACGCGGCCTCACCCCCCCCCCCCCCACACACACACTGTATGAAGTGAAACAGGTCATATTCTTCCGTTACCTTCTATGGCAGTGGGTCCACTGCTCCGTTCCACACGTATTATGCTTACGTAAGATTACATATATGTATATTTATTTATTAAATCATGAAGCCAGTCAAACAGAAAAGTAGGTGTGTTACGCTTTTGAAATTATTTTAGCTATATCATGTATAATTTCTTTCCAGCTTGTATGGCTCAATAAATTATTATTTTTTGCCAAACTGGTGTTTTTTGAAAGAAAAAAACAACATTTCTACGGCACATTTGTATTTAAACAATCCAGTGTTCGTACGACTTGCGTATATTACTTTCCTACATCAATTTCCGAAGGCAAACAAATGGCGTGAAATAGTAAAGTCTGCGATGCTGTCCCAAATGAATGACCCACCTCGTAAAGGGATAACAAAAAAAAAAACAAATTACACAGACTATTTGTGTAAGGAAACAATAAATTAAAGGGATAACAAAAAGAGGAGACCTTAAAGTTGCCATCACTCTAGCCAGCCAGCCACCCGACCGGTGGGTTCACCTTCTGGATGGGCTGAATAACTCAACACAAACTGATCCCATGCCGAGGCATGCTAATCTAATCTTGTTAAAGGGCTTTCTGCGGGTCTAACTAACATTGCGCAGTTTTCTTGTGTGTCGTCTAGAGAGGTTGGAGAGAGCGAGAGAACGTTTGTCAAGTCGACCTGACCAATTGAGGAGGACAGCTGACACTTTGACGCGAATGCAAAGAATGCCGCATTATAAACGTGCCATGTGCCTATTCCATTGATTAAACACTTCTTTGACTCTCTTAATATTTCTGTGTGTTCAGTAACCATCAACTATATTTATTTATGTGTGTTCAGTAACCATCAACGATATTTATTTGTTCAGTAACCATCAATTATATTTATTTCTGTGTGTTCAGTAACCATCAACTATATTTATTTATGTATGTTTCAGTTTCGATAACGCAAATGTCAATAAAAACTAAAAGAAATCTTTTGCATGATTTCCTACTAATACCTTTTTATAAATACACTTCTTAAATACATATGCGATCATTTGACTGATAACAAAATATTCTCATATTGATAATTATAATTTACTACAGGTAATTAATAACCAGGAATCAGTTATAGTTATAAGTATTTACCTTTAAAAGAATAGACGAGCTTCGAAGTCGAAAAACATGACTCTGTTATTAATAAACTATTATCTTTCAAATGTCACTTTTCTCTAACTTGAAAATTCTTTCTTGAAACATTATTTAAACGATTATTTATTACGACCTTTGACCCCCTGAGTTATCAGCTGATGACCTTTGTTGGTCCATGGCTTTCCAAGGGCTGACTCTTCATTTGCTGTGACAGTCATTAAAGAAAAGAAAGAGTAGCGGGACCTGGCAAACTTACAGCCTTTCATCTACCCATTGATGCGCTGACAAGACGAGTTGAAACTGACCAGAGTGGACTAGGTGACCAGCAGTGTATCTATCGTCTTGCGTACCACCTTGCTCTCAATGCCTTCCAGTATCATTACATTTGTACTTAATTATTTTGTCTTCTCTGACAACTGCCGGCCCCACTATATGTAACGGAAGGAGCCATCAACCAATGAAAGTTTTTTTGTTTGTTTTTTTGTTGTTTATGTTGAAACTGTTGTAACCGTGCCCTTTGCGCTCTGAATTATTAGCAAACGCCTCAGCTCTTGAGTCACAAATATGTGACACGACCGTTCATGTGTGTGCGACATGGAAGTTTATAAATGTGGGGCAAGGAAGTTTATAAATGTGCGACATGAAAGTTTATAAATGTGGGACATGGCAGTTTATAAATGGGGAATGACCGTTTATTATGAGGGACATGGCAGTTTATAAATGTGGGACATGACCGTTTATTATGTGGGATACTCCAGTTTATAATTGTGGGACATGGCAGGTACACGTTACACGAGTGTTAACAACCCATTGGAATGTTTGCTCAGAGGTGGCGTCCGCTAAGTTCTTCGCGGTACCTTTTGCTAATCCGTAAAGGCGCTCCTGGCCCTAAACCGGACGGTGGTGAGGGGGGTGAAACAATCGTTTCGGAGAACCCGACCCTCAAATGATACTTTAGTTTTCATCATTGACATTGCATTTGATGCTACAAGATGATCCGTATAGCGACTGATGTGTTACAGATTTGTTTTGCTAGCACCCAACACCTAACCGGACTTCTGTGTTGCCTGCCAGGGTTTGTTAGTTTCGGGCTGCGGTCAGGTCCGCTTGCCCTACTCAAGGTCCGCTTGCCCTACTCAAGGTCCGCTTGCCCTACTCAAGGTTAGGCCTGTCAACGGGTACCCGGGACCCGGGTACCCGTTGCCATCAGATTACCCGGGTAGTAAAATTCCGCCCGGGTACCCGTGAAAATGTAACTTTAACGTCTATATTAACGGAGGCAAAACTTCGGCTCCCATTCGGCTTTTTTTTTTTGTTTTTTCCGAAATAATTTTTCAAAGGAAAATGTTTGTTTGAAATAAATGCAGTAAATTTCATCTAAGGAGAAATATCTCAACGGGAAATGTATTTTGGTACATCTTTTTTCTCTCAACGTGAAACAGAAATTGCAAACACAAAAAGGTTTTGGCGCTTTAAAAGAATCATATAGATAAGGAAAATAAAAGTCCTCTGCCAAAAATAATGATGTTAGTATTGTTAGAGATAAAAGCAGCTGTTTGTTAGTAAAAAAAAAAAAAAAATCCCTTCTGTGACAGTAACTTCGCTTTGAAATACGCCGATTGATACTAGCTAATGTTGTTTATCTACCCCCCCCATCCTCCCTTCATTCATATAACCCACACCCCTTGCATTTGCTTGTGCTTCTTGTGTGAATTAACACGTGTTGACCTAGAAAAACTGATGTACAAGGTTGTCAGTATTGAAAGTTAATAAATTAATCAGTCAAGAACAATTTCAAATGGGTCGTCGGACGTGGGGAGGGACTGCATAGAGATAAATGAGGCCGTGTTTGGTTTTGTTAATAAAAGTTACTTTGAAATACGCCGACATAGGATTTCCGATTGTAGACGTTGTTATCTC
>MUZC01004717.1:280025-299995 GCA_002072015.1 Radix auricularia | reverse complement strand
GGTTCGTCTCGGAAATTTTTGGTTGTCCGCATGTTTGGAGGTGGTGACTGAATACTTTATTAAATTTTTTATTTAAAAAAAGAAGTTTTTTAACAACTTACCAATGCTACCGCACAGTAAACTGAAGGAAATTACAAGGCAACCGCTTGTCCCTTTACAAAAAGTCAAGAGACAACGTTTTAACATTGGTCAGTCATATCATATTAATAACAATGGCAAGACACTGAAGAGTTAGAAGAAAACTTGACAAGTGTAATGCTTTGACAACGTCCCACAACTTAATTTTGAAAAAAAAATATTTTTTTTAAAAAAGTTTTACAGTAATTAAAAATTAAAGACAATGTAAAGAAACCCCAATTTCTTAAAATGAATCTTTAGTTTTAAAATAGCTTTAAAATAGCCATGATGTAGTATATGATTATATTTTCTTTTAAAAGGAAAGGCATAGCCTTCAAAATACCAAGACCAACATTCCGGGTTAAGGGTTACATTAACTCGGCCAACCAGTCACGTCAAAGTTTTATTCTGAATGTAGAACAAATGCCGACGATTCCTTACACCCCACCCCCCAACCCCCGCTTATTTTTTTACCAACTCAAACTATTTAAAAAAAACAACAACAATAACAAAACAACAAAATCTTGCAAGCGTACTATTTTGAACTCTTACTTCTTACGGAAGCGCTAAAATTACCAAAGAATTATAATGAACTCCCCCACCCCTTCTTATTTGACACCCCCCCTCCCCGATTATCATCTCAAGATACCAAGAGGGCACGGTGTCGAGTTTCTTCATCGGGTTAACGGCACACAACATTTTTTGTCCACGGTTTTAGGGGGATTTCTACTTGAACGTTAACAATAACTGTGAAGGTGAGGAAGGTGGTTTGTGTGTGTGTGTGTGTGGGGGGGGGGGTAAAGTCATCTTCATGACCCCCGAAAATAGTCTGTTACAAACAAGATTGTCCATACGGAATTACTGCAGGGCCGCTGACAATTCTCTATCGTTTAACTCTACTGACTGGGAGTGCTGCTGGCATGTCCCTAAAGTTTACCTGTAATGACTGTCAGGGCCTTTGTCATAACCCTAAAGTTTACCTGTAATGACTGTCAGGGCCTTTGTCATAACCCTAAAGTTTACCTGTAATGACTGTCAGGGCCTTGTCATAACCCTAAAGTTTACCTGTAATGACTGTCAGGGCCGTGCCTTCAGATGAATATTTGCTTAGAGTAAACTCTTTAATGTATTGTCTAAGTTTAGCTCTATTTATTGTTCCATTTGTTTTTGTATGTATAAGTAGTGTGTTCAGCCGTCTCCCACGTGTAACGAATCCACGCATGTGATGTTCTGTAAAACGTTACCGTAACTACCGTAACCATGCTCTAGAGCAGCCTAGTTTTCTTGGGGTCACCAACTGTTTTGACTAAAAATATGTACTCTTATGCAAATTTGATATATTTTGTAAAACGTAAATGAAAATGACTTATTTTAATTTCGTGAGCGCCGCAGATCACATGGCTTTTAAAAATTGGGGTTGCCACCCAAAAAAAGGTTGGGAACCACTGCTTCAGGGTATCTAACGAATTTCCACTATTTGTTGGTCCATATGGTTTGATCTAATGCAAGACGTGTTTTCCTTAGTATCCGCCATGTATGTTTTTTTTTTAAGCGTTCAGAACTTAACAGTACCTGCTTGTCCCGGAAGTCCGTTTTATGATGTCCTTCTGAAGTTCATTGGTCATTATGGTGGTGGGAGAGGGAATGGAGACGCATGCTTGAAATTTCCCTTGGCAATTCCCTCTTTTTATGTAAGTTAGTTTGGACATAGCCGCCTCCTACAGTTGAAAGCTACATGAGGCTCGAACCCCGTGGTAAGAGGTTGAATAAATTGAGTCTCAAGAACAAACATGACGGCTATTCGGTAACACTGACACAAATCTAAGGTCTTGGATTGACTTGAAACCATGCTATCTTTTCTTTGAATTCGACAATGCTTTTAAGTTTGATTTCCGTGTTTTTACATTAGGAACTGTATCCCCCCCTTTTTTTTTCACCCCACCCCACGAAATCTTTTTCTGAGCATGTAAAACAGCAACAACTCTAAATCGTGAACCCTACCCTCCTCCCAAGGGGTGGCCACTGAGACTGTACATGAATCTAGAGTTCTAATGACCAGATAAAGAACTTTTAAGCTAGAGACAAAATACATTTAAAAGGAGATAAACGAATTGAAGTATTGTCATTTTTATTACTATTTATTACAATATATTTTTTTCTATTTATAGTTGTAAGTTAAAATTATAGCTATTAATTATAAATTTAATTTGAGTTTAAATTCAATGCCACATGAACGCATACGCATTAAAATGTGCACTAATTGTATTAGTTAAAATTAGGGCTGGTGCTGTTAAAAAAATGTGTTTGTTTGATTAAATCGAGGAAATTTTAATCGATTAATCGATTTTTAAAGCTTTAATCAAAATTATCGATTAATTATTCGGTAATTTTTCAAAAGTTAACGATTAAATTTAAATTAATCGATATAGATTATAGGTGGGGGGCAAACAAGTCGTGGGTCGACATGCCCCACTCCGTGTCTCCCTGGCATAGGAGTTACTTGATGAAGATTCCAGCGCGATGCTATTTGATAAAAGAATGTTATAGATACGAGCGCCTCGACACCATAGAACATATTTTTTTTTAATATAAACAAATAGTCTGTTATAATTATAAAAAATAGATTGTAACAATTATAACAAAATAGACAGTAACAATCATAAAAAATTGACTGTAACAAATGTAAAAATATAGACTGTAACAAATGTAAAAAAATAGACTAACAAATATGTAACAAAAATTAACTGTAACAAATGTAAAAAAAAAACAACCCTCAACTGAACTGTTCAGTTCATTAATCGCATTGTGTCTCTGCCACCTGTCAGTGCGACTTTGACGATAACAGGAAGTCACATTTAATTGGAATGAAATGACGATTCTAATAAAAATGGAGATAAATGAGGCTGGGCGGAACCTCAGCCCCCCCACCACACCTGATCAAAACAAAATGAATTATAATGTATTAATGCTTCCCCCCCCCCCCCGACTCCTCACAAAATGGGACTTAAAGCAGAAGTAGAACGGCGGAGAGGGGAGGGGGCGAATAGAATTGAATTCATAGATTTTTATTATGTCCTGTCTACCAGGAAGTCAGGACTCCTGTCTATGTGGGTTAGTGCATGAACTTGATCGCGATTTTAGTTGGTTGAAATGGCCTTGTGTGGGTACGGGTGTATAAAGGAGAAGAAAGAGCAGGGACTCAGATAAAGTAGGGAGACTAAAATCATTAGACATGGAGGAAGCAGGTTGACTGATGTACACGGATGATAAAGCAACCCACCAACAATTGATGATTTTATTTGACATGTGCTATCCATGTACACCGACCAATAAGTCATGTACACCTACAAATAAGTCATGTACACCTACCAATAAGTCATGTACACCTACCAATAAGTCATGTACACCTACCAATAAGTCATGTACACCATTCAATAAGTCATGTACACCTACCAATAAGTCATGTACACCATTCAATAAGTCATGTACACCGACCAATAAGTCATGTACACCTACCAATAAGTCATGTACACCTACCAATAAGTCATGTACACCATTCAATAAGTCATGTACACATACCAATAAGTCATGTACACTACCAATAAGTCATGTACACCGTCCAATAAGTCATGTACACCATTCAATAAGTCATGTACACCTACCAATAAGTCATGTACACCATTCAATAAGTCATGTACACCTACCAATAAGTCATGTACACCTACCAATAAGTTATGTACACCGACCAATAAGTCATGTACACCTACTAATAAGTCATGTACACATACCAATAAGTCATGTACACCTACCATTAAGTCATGTACACCATTCAATAAGTCATGTACACATACCAATAAGTCATGTACACCGTCCAATAAGTCATGTACACCGTCCAATAAGTCATGTACACCGTCCAATAAGTCATGTACACCTACCAATAAGTCATGTACACCTACCAATAAGTCATGTACACCTACCAATAAGTCATGTACACCTACCAATAACGCATGTACACCCACCAATAAGTTATGTACACCGACCAATAAGTCATGTACACCTACCAATAAGTCATGTACACATACCAATAAGTCATGTACACCTACCATTAAGTCATGTACACCATTCAATAAGTCATGTACACATACCAATAAGTCATGTACACCGTCCAATAAGTCATGTACACCGTACAATAAGTCATGTACACCTACCAATAAGTCATGTACACCTACCAATAAGTCATGTACACCTACCAATAAGTCATGTACACCTATCAATAAGTCATGTACACCTACCAATAAGTCATGTACACCTACCAATAACGCATGTACACCTACCAATAAGTCATGTACACCTACCAATAACGCATGTACACCCACCAATAAGTCATGTACACCTACCAATAAGTCATGTACACCTACCAATAAGTCATGTACACTTACCAATAAGTCACGTACACCTACCAATAAGTCACGTACACTTACCAATAAGTCACGTACACCTACCAATAAGTCACGTACACCTACCAATAAGTCATGTACACCTACCAACAACGCATGTACACCCAAGCTTCATTGGTTTTGGACACACTCTCTTGACGTTGTGCCCCTGTCTCCCCCTCGTTATTTCCATTGACTCACTCTCCAGGGAGCGGGCTAATCTGTTCCATACAGCCCGGCCATCACAACAACACGACAATCTCCCGCTGGACATCGACTACATCTGGACCTGTTGTTTGGTGAGTGGTGTTATGGTGGGTGTGGGGCAGAGTGGGGGAGGATTGTATGACGACTTTCAAGCTCCACTTCTTATGACTTAACTATGATTTACAAAATCATTTTAAAACATTATTTATAAAAAATAGTTACACATTTAAACTAATGACTTATATTTATTTTAAGATTTTCCGTGTTCGGTTACACCTAAGCCAATATATTTAAATGCCCCATTATACTGTTTTACTCTGTACTAATAAGATCCTTCGAAAGTTACTTTACCTTTATAACTAGGATTGATGTTTGCATGGATTGCACTGCCAAATATTTATACTAGATACGACTGACTTGCTCATAGATAGTTCAAAGAACGGACACTAATAGCAACACGAAGAAATAAAAACAGCGTGAGTGAACGTCGCGAAGGGGGGACGACGCCGATGCATTGTTGGTCTCGAGACATGTGCACTGTGGTTGTTGTTAGTTGCCCCCCCACCCCGCACCACCTTCCCTTGCCAACTATAAACTAAACTGTCGACTGTAGCGTGTCATTCGTCATGCTTATTTTCTCGCGTCTTGTCCTTGAAGTAATTTCTGTTAAATTATATATTTATATAGGTTCTTAAATAGGTTTCAATCCATAAATTCACACTCATGGGCGCCGGGGGCCCAAAAACTTTTTTTTCCTTATTTGAGGTATATAAAAAATGAAAATCAACAATTTTTCTATTTCTCGAGGAGGCAGAAGCATGAAATTTTAGGAAATTCTTAAGTACACTTCTGCAATGGTAACAGGCAAAAATATATTTATATTACCTCTTTCTGGGGTCCAGGGGTCCAAATGTAGTTTTTTCCCTTATATGAACTATATATAAAAACTGAAAATAACTAATTATCTTAATATCTTATTTTACGGATAGGTAGAAGTATGAAACTTTGGCAAGTTGTTAAGTAAGCTACCCCGACGATATTTTGCGAGAAAGAATTTTAAACTTCCCACTCATGGGGAGCCGGCGGCCCAAATGTAGTTTTTTTTTTGGTACTAATATACGCTATATAAATACTGAAAATCCCACATTCGACTATTTCCCATGTAGGTAGAAGAATGAAACTTTGGGAAGTTGTTAAGTACACTCTCCTAACGCTAATTTGCAAAAAAGAATTTTAAACTTCCCACTCATTAGGGGCCGGGGGCCCAAATGTAGTTTTTTCTTATATCAAAAACTCACTCATCACTAATTCTCAAATTTACCGTATACGTAAAGACATTGAAATTTTGGGAAGTTTTTGAGCACTCTCTCCCAACAAAAATTGATAAAAAGTTTTTTTTATATTCTCACTCAGGGTGGGGCTGGTGTGCCCAAATGTATTTTTTTTCCTTAAATGAGCTGTATTTCACATCTCCAAAGGTAACAGGTGAAAACATATTTAAATTATCTCTCTAAGGGGGCCGGGGCCCAATGTAGTTTTCTTCTTTATATGAGAGAAAATTACTAATTCTCCTATTTCCCGTTTAGGTAGAAGCATGATACTTTGGGAAGTTGAGCAATACATATCCGCAATGGTAAGAGTAGTAAAAAGAAATCACTCCCCTGGGGGCCGGGGCCCAAATGTATTTGTTCTGATATAAAAACAGACTCATCACGAATTCTCTAATTTTCGGTGACGGTAGAAGCATAAAAGTTTGGAAATTTGTTTAGGAGGCACTCACGACGAAAATTAACAAAGTAAAAATTTAAAACTCCTGCTCATGTGGGGCCGGCGGCCCAAATATGTTTTTTCCTTACATGGGCTTTATAAAAATTAAAAACCACTAATTCTCCTATGTCCGAGTAGGTAGAAGCATGAAATTTTGGAAAGTTGTTGAGTACACTTCTGCGATGGTAACAGGCGAAAAAAATATTTATAACACTTATTGGGAGCCTGGTGTCCAAATATAGTGTTATTTTTTTACTCAAATAAGCTATATAAAAATTGAAAATCTTTAATTCTACTATTTGGAATAATGGGAATTCGGAAAGTTGTTAATTACACTTCCACGATGGCGCAGTCTTAACTGGTGTGCCAGAGTCTTGGGATTGCCGTATAGAATTACAGACACTATGCTTTTCTGATAGGCAATTGTATTTGACCTGCACTAAGATAAATGTACCCTTTTACTTCATGCAAATAAACAGTATAGTATGCTTCTACAGAAAACCTCATTTAAAACCCGTGAGAAGCCGGGTACTTGCCTCTAGTATATATATATAGTTGAAGGCAACTTAACATAAAAATGCTTTATAAGGGTTTTGAGAAGAGTAAAACTGTATCACCTTTCTAGGATCTATATAATCAAAACCTACTTTTCTTGATTTCTGTAACAAATGTTTTCAAAGTCTTTGTTGGACGGTGTCTCCTTTCAGCGTCTTTAAATTTAATCTTATTGATCAAAAGAAAAGTTAGAGCTAAAAATTTCTTTTAAAGTGATGTATTTATTTTGTTGGGCCTTACTTGTTTTTCAATGCATTTTTGCGGAAATTGATGAAAACAATGGCTAGATTGTAATATACATCTATAGAGTAACAGTATATGTCTACAGTTTGTGAAGTGTAGATACATTTTGAAGCCATTCAATTAAAACGTTTGTCCCCCCTCCCTCTGCTTTTTACAGTTTTGAAGTTTGATAGGGAGTTAAACCCATATTAAACACTTCGAGCCAAACACGGAGTGACATTCTGAGCCAAACTCTGAGTGACATTCCGAGCTGAACTCTGATTGACATTCCGAGCTGAACTCTGATTGACATTCCGAGCTGAACTCTGAGTGACATTCTGAGCTGAACTCTGAGTGACATTCCGAGCTGAACTCTGAGTGACATTCCAAGCTGAACTCTGAGTGACATTCTGAGCTGAACTCTGAGTGACATTCCGAGCTGAACTCTGAGTGACATTCCGACTGAAATTTTAGTGACACTGTGAGCCTAACTCTGAGTGACATTCCGAGCTGAACTCAGAGTGACATTCCGACTGAAATTTTAGTGACACTATGAGCCTAACTCTGAGTGACATTCCGAGCTGAACTCAGAGTGACATTCCGAGCTGAACTCAGAGTGACATTCCGAGCTGAACTCAGAGTGACATTCCGAGCTGAACTCTCAAGTGACATTCTGAGCTGAACTCTCAAGTGACATTCTGAGCTGAACTCTGAGTGACATTCTGAGCTGAACTCTGAGTGACATTCTGAGCTGAACTGGTATAAACGCCCCAATCCAATCTCGGAGTGAAGTTATCGAAGCATAGCGCGCACTTAAAATGATCATGCGGACTTAGTTCGGATTTCGTAGACAAGATCCTAGGCTGTGACTTGAAGGTTAAGAGGTTGCTTTTAATTATCATCTGTCGAGTTGTCGAAGTGTTCAATCTGATAAGCAGGCCTGTCAAAGACTTCCACATACAATTATGCGATCGATTTCCCGGCCACCTCGTGTTTTGACGCAAGGAGAAGGGGTTTCAAATCCGTTTTTGTCTCTTCTTGCACCCGAAATTCAGGGTTTCGTTTTTCTCTGTATATTATCCCCCCCCCCACATACACACACATGCACAGGCAGATAGACACAGATGCGTATAGACTCAAACACAGAAGCATACCACAAACACACCAACACAAAAAGACGCTAAGACGGACATTGACAAAACAAAATCGTAGTCTTTTGAAGAGACAGTGACTTAAGCACAGCGTTTTAGTATCCCCTATATTCTTAGATTTGTCTCTTTCATATCTCTCATCTCACAAACAGCTCTTCACATGGCGAAGTCCGCTAAATGAGGTTCAGCGTTTAAATGATAAGCTTGGTTATCAGAGCTGAGTTTCAATCCAAACAATACGCCTAAAATATGACTATATTCTTCGGTACAGATAACCGGTACAAACAATACGCCTAAAATATGACTACATTCTTCGGTACAGATAACCAGTACAAACAATACACCTAAAATATGACTATATTCTTCGGTACAGATAACCGGTACAAACAATACGCCTAAAATATGACTATATTCTTCGGTACAGATAGCCGGTACAAACAATACGCCTAAAATATGACTACATTCTTCAGTACAGATAGCAGGTACTAACAATACGCCTAAAATATGACTACATTCTTCGGTACAGATAGCCGGTACTAACAATACACCTAAAATATGACAACATTCTTCGGTACAGATAACCGGTACAAACAATACACCTAAAATATGACTACATTCTTCGGTACAGATAACCGGTACAAACAATACGCCTAAAATATGACTACATTCTTTGGTACAGATAACCGGTACAAACAATACGCCTAAAATATGACTACATTCTTCGGTACAGATAACCGGTACAAACAATACGCCTAAAATATGACTACATTCTTCGGTACAGATAGCAGGTACAAACAATACGCCTAAAATATGACTACATTCTTCGGTACAGATAGCAGGTACTAACAATACGCCTAAAATATGACTACATTCTTCAGTACAGATAACCGGTACAAACAATACACCTAAAATATGACTACATTCTTCGGTACAGATAGCAGGTACTAACAATACGCCTAAAATATGACTACATTCTTCGGTACAGATAGCCGGTACAAACAATACACCTAAAATATGACTACATTCTTCGGTACAGATAACCGGTACACGCCGAGCATAGATCCTCTACGAGGACATTACGAGCTCCGTGCGATCAGATATTCAGTGTTCTCTCTTAACACTTCTAATTTTAGAATCTTACCATTTCTGGCTAGATGTGCTATAAATAGCACAAAAATAGCTTGTCCCAAAGGTGAATTCTATGTGTGGGATGTTCATTTCAAAACTCGATGTCATCGTATTTGTAATACAAAATTTAAAAATAAATCTTTAAAAAAAAAAAAAAAGCTTTAGATGATCGTAAATTTCGTTAGTTATAAAATAAAAATTAACATTTATTTTAACTCATATAGCAATAAAAAATGTTTTATAAAATTATTCCTTTTTTTAATACTTTTTGAACAAAAACGTCTGTCTGTCTAGTCTAATCTATCTAATCTAATATATATATATATATATATATATATATACATGAGCTATTATTAACGGTGTTCACGTATTCAAATACTGAATGTCTATTTTGAAAACTTTCGAGGTGCTTCTCAATTCACACAGTTTAGCTATCGATATTTAATTTAACGCCAGTTTAACAGAGGCCGAAGGCGCCATCGTTTTCATCTTAGTCAAGGTCATGAACTCTTTCTTAATTTGTACCTGGTCCTGGCGGCTGTCTGTCAGATGTGTATCGCCAGCAGTTGTTTGTTTTTTAAACGTGTCTTTCAAGCAATGAATTACAGTTTTTAAAAAAAGTAGTTCATCTTACATTGTTTCATCTTACATTGTTTCATCTTACATTGTTTCATCTTACATTGTTTCATCTTTTCGGCCTTCCAGTTCAATCACCGCACACACTTTCCCTAACCTCTTTAGGGAAGGTAAAGTGCCCATTTTATTTGAGTGTGAGCGGCGAGGATGATGAGTTCAAAGAATATTGGATGGGGCAGCAGTAACGACTTGTAAATTAAAATCCTTGGGGGTTTAAATGGCCAATTGGTAAAAGTACTCCTTTAGTGTACTTCTGTTAGGTCGAGTTGTTGTCCTATCAGACACTGATTGCCTGTAGGGGATCTGACGCGCCATCAAAGATCATGGTTATTGCAGTGAGACACGGCAATATCCTTTTTTTTTTAATGACTAGATTTTATTTTGGGAATCATGAAAATAAAAATCAACCAATAAAGTCGCTCAATGAAAATCTCCATCACTCGTCAAGCTTGACATCATTGTTTCATTTACAGCGGCAGGGAAGACGAGAGAGATAACACAATACTACCGTGTACTATATGAAGTCTTCACGAGAGAGATAACACAATAATACCGCGTACTATATGAAGTCTTCACGAGAGAGATAACACAATACTACCGTGTACTATATGAAGACTTCACGAGAGAGATAACACAATAATACCGCGTACTATATGTAGCTTTCACAGGTATCTTGAGTATTAAACTTGCTATTAGGTTAGTTGTTTTCTTTTAATAGTCCGTGCGATTCGCCCCTTCCTCGTGCCTTTGTCTGGGGGCTCATGTTTTCAAAAACAATGAACATGTTTTTAGTTAAACACAGCATGTTTACTTCTGTCCGTTTAAAGCTCTTACTTGTAGATGGTAAGACATGTAAGATTGAGTACATGTCAGGGTTACTTATGTGACACGTAAACATTTTCTTCACGTTCCAAAACCTATTGTCATCTATGACATTGGAGGCTTTTTCCACTGGAGGCGCGATTTGCGTTAAGGGGTTTGGTTGCTCAAGAAGGGAGGGGGCACAGTGTTCGGAGTGCTGATGGTGATTTCCTTGGCGATAGGGAGTAGATATATGTTATTGGTTGTACGTAACCATTAAGAGGCTACGTATCACCAAAAATAATAACAATTAAACAATAAATATTAACTGTGAAATTACAGCTCGTATGTCCTACATTTCTGACATTACAGGACCTAGGTCTCACAGTTCTGACATTACAGCACATAGGTCTTACATTTCTGACATTACAGGACATATGTCTTACATTTCTGACATTACAGCACATAGGTCTTACATTTCTGACATTACAGCACATAGGTCTTACATTTCTGACATTACAGCACACAGGTCCTACATTTCTGACATTACAGCACATAGGTCTTACATTTCTGACATTACAGCACATAGGCCTTACATTTCTGACATTACAGCACACAGGTCCTACATTTCTGACATTACAGCACATAGGTCCTACATTTCTGACATTACAGCAGGTAGGTCTTACATTTCTGACATAAAAGCACTTAGGTCGTACATTTATGACCTTACAGCACCTAGGTGTATAGCTCTGACATTACAGGACTGACATTAAACAACACTACAATAGTGCTTTTACCAGCTTGTCGGTTATCGGTAAGTATTTATTACTTTAAAAATTGGTAGTAAACTCAGTGTCCAGCGCACGTGGAGCAGCGAGAAACTAAATTTAGAATACAAATTTGTCTGAAAAGGATTTAAAGTGCGCTCTCATGGGACCGTGTACTTTAGATTGAGGGTGATAAAATATGACGTTATCACTATCGTTTGCATGTGCAGCAATTTGGAATACATCATAATTTTTTTTATTAAAAGCAATTCCCAATTGGAATAGCGTATATATATTTGAAATGTTTGTGCACATGTTTCTAATGTTCGAGCTTGCACATGCAACTCCTCCTGCACCATACCAGATAGATGGTTCGTGTCTTTTGCAAATATTCTAAGGATGACCCATGCAATGATGTGCAACGGCCAAACAAATACCCAAAATGTTTACTGGATTTCCTGGTAAATAATTTAAAAAACGAAAAAAAAAAATCTGTATTTTTTCAATATCTCGCCAACCATAACCATTTATTGGGTTGAAACAAACTCCAAGCAATAGCTAATAACATTTAGAACAATGTTGGAGAAGGATTTTTTTTAAAAAATCATTTTTTTGTTAGACTCCCGTAATTTTAGCAGCAATTTGTAAATAGCAATTGTTTAGTTTAGTTTCAAAATTATTGATTTGAAATTACCTTTAAACTTTAATGTAATCTGGGATGAAAGTTAATGGGGTTTTCCTGCTTTGTGAATGTTAATGTTAGATTGTTGCGTGGTGCGCATTATATTGCCACATTCCTGTTGTGATGTAGCGTGAGGGGATATGACTTCATATTGTATTTAGTTTCAGAATTACTTATTTGAATCGACTTTTAATCTAATCTAGAATGATTTCCCTTGAATAAAAAAATCGGAAATTCCTTGTAGGAAATAGCGTTTTTAAATTTTAATGTTGTATATTTCTGTTATTAGCATTTCTTAAAATTTTTTCCGAAGAAGCGATGTCCTGAAACGTTTCTGTGTGTTTTGTGTTCTGTTAGCTGAAATACACTTTATTAATTAATAGATAATCTACCATTTACAATTATGTTACAAATATTCTACAAACATTTGACAAATAATCTTCTACAATGTCACAAATAATCTACAACCATGGCCTATTCTCCATCCTAAATTTTAATAATATAATTGATTCAAAATTTCTTCTTCTTCGTTCTCAATATTGAATATTGAGTTTTGCGTGCCACGAGTTTTGCGCCAATTGGCCCGTGGTCTCCGACTTCAGCCTGCTGTATTTTCTGGATTTGCTTCCATAGCCTTTGGTCAGCCAAGACCATCTGCAAGGCAGCAGTTGTTTTTTGGCAAGTGATGCAGCGTTCACATGCCACGGGGGTTCCACGCATTGCCCCGCCGCTTTTCGCCCATTTGGAGCTGGGTGGAACTCGGGGGAGCCCTGGGCCCCGGGAGCGGGTCCTTGGCTTCCCATGGATTCGAGCTCGTGACCATCGGAACGACAGTCGAGCGCGCTTGCCGCTCGACCACCGCGGCCCCCATTCAAAATTTCAAATACGTTTGTTTGTGAATGTAAAACGTTTGGATGATTTATGTAAAGAATGGTTCTAAAGCTATTGACATTTTACATTGTTGTCCTTGCAAACTGAACTCAAGTTGTATCTAATCAAAATCTTTTTGCATGGATCACCGCTACAGTCAATGCTGTAAGTACTTGTTCATAACGAAAATCTTTGTCGATCTAGGTATAACAAAGCGTAACCTCTCTGACATCAGACAAATGATGTCAAGAAAACTATTCCACCATATTATCACAAATAAAATATCAGTGGAAATAAAAAAAGTAAAATTCATTTCAATGAAGTGATTTCACATTAATTAAGTAACTCTTATTGTCGTATGTTGAAATCAATTTTATCAGGGGCTGAGAGCACGACAGATGTGAGGATCTGCCATCGTGACAGTTCTTGGGTTTAAATCTAATACCAAACTAGGAGGATCTGCCATCGTGACAGTTCTTGGGTTTCAATCTGTTACCAAACTAGGAGGATCTGCCATCGTGACAGTTCTTGGGTTTCAATCTGTTACCAAACTAGGAGGATCTGCCATTGTGACAGTTCTTGGGTTTAAACCTGTTACCAAACTATGACAAATCTATGAAAAATATCTGACAGAAACTAAACTATTACACATTTATGCCCCCTGCTACAGGAAGTGTGCCAGTTATGATGTCCCCCGTTATCTACGCCGATACAGCAAGCAATTCAGTCACTTAAAGAGACAAGCATACTTTCTTCTGATTGTTGCCTCAGTTCTCATCCAAGCCACTATCGATACAGCAAGCAATGCATCCACTCAAAGAGACAAGCATACGTTCTTCTGATCTGTTGCCTCAGTTCTCATCCAAGCCACTATCGATACAGCAAGCAATGCATTCACTCAAAGAGACAAGCATACGTTCTTCTGATTGTTGCCTCACGCTCAAAGAACGCCTCAGTTCTCCAAGCCCACTATTCCTGGTATGATTGTGGGCCGGCCTGGGGAAAGAAAAAAAGGACAGTTGTGTGTCGCCCATCAGAGCGCTGGACGCCTGCAGCGGAAGCCGTTGCTGATCTCAGTGTCTCTGATTTATAGGTTCCCGTGATAATACAGAGTTGTTATAGCGCTGGAAACACCCCCCCCCCCTTTACACACAAAAACTCGTAAATAAGAAAAAAATAACTAAGGATGCCGAGTAGCATAGTAACAGGTCTGTTTTCTAAAGAGATCTATAACACAATCGTGAGCTAGTCATCAAGGAATATAGAAAAGCTATTTAGACTTCATTCACAAGCTATATCTTATCTTATCTTAGATATACAGACGCTCCTTCTATGCAGAAGATAATTGCGTCCACAGACCATGAGAGATGATCTGTTGGCAAGTGATGCAGCGGTCACAGGCCACGGCTATAGGGGTTCCACGCATTACCCCAGCCGCCTAACTATTGTCTAGTTAGGTACCCATTCGGAGCTGGGTGACTCGGGGACTCCTCAGGCCGCGAGAACAAATCCTAACCTTCGTGTGGATTCGAACCCGTGACCATCGGTATGAAAGTCGAGAGCGCTACCTCTCGACCACCACGTCCCATAGACGGACTTGTCTTTGGAAGTTTGATGCCAATTGGTCGGTTTGAGAATTGAAAACAATATTAATCTGAATTCAAAGTTAATTTGTTAGAAAAATACAGCTGGATTTTTTCCCCCGACGATAATTTTAGAATCTAAAACGTACTATGTGTAAAAACCCTACAACTTCTTTTTCATATTAAATCTGTCATGTTGGTGTGAAAAAATGGGGTAAATGGGGGAGAGGGGTGTGCTGAATGAAAGTTTAATGAGCAATAAGTCATCTTAACTTAGGTTTTGGCTGCGATTTATTTGGAACGCTCTGTCAAGATAATCCTAGACATTATCTTCTGTCATTAATCTCATATATATTTAGACATCTGACTTCACACATTTCTCTAGAGCTGTCACATTTAATGGACCGTATATTTGGACTTTTATTTATGAAGATGTGTTCTAATTTGTTTCTAAGTGCTAGACGGGTTTAGTTTTTGTTTTCCTAGCAAAACTCAAAAATAGAGATTAGCTATTTAGAAGGGAATGCACCAGTTGTAATGTCAATTTTTCTGTCTTAAAGTTCTTTAATGTGAATGTCGTGGGATTGTTAGTTCATTTATGAAATTGTTTCGTGAATTGAAAGATAACGCATTTACCAGTTTATACGTACTTGACGTTTTAATAATTGGATCAGTTAAAAACACATTTTAAAATAAAGTTAAACATGGCTCATTTCGTAATGTTCTTTTTTAGATTACATTTTAGCGGAACAAAGTTTTGAGGCATAAATACAGTCAAATCACTATGTTCTTAAAATTGTTAGCTTAGTAAAATTACGAAATTGTTTTTTTTTAGGCCTGCGGAAATTACCGATTAATTTCTCGATTAATCGGTAAATTATTTTATCGATTAAAATTATTTTAATCGATAAAATAGTGATTAAAATTAAAGAAATTTTTTAAACAATTTTTTTTCGATTTTTTAAAATAAATAATTAATAATAGTTTTTATTTTATTATTTTCTCTACGTACAAACTTCTCCGTTAAAGAAAGTTGGAAATTGTAAACTTTAAAATAACCTGTTTGATAAGGACAATGATATATTTAAAAAAAAATAAATTTGTTTTTAATTATTTAACAATAAAAAAATTTACATTCATTGACATTATATTGAACTACTTATATTTAAATATATCTATTAACGATATTATATATATATATTATGTTAAATACTTACTTACGTAATGGGCATTTTAAAAAATGCCATAAAATGGCACAAAATGTGAAGGAAAACAACATAGTGAAAAAAGTGATAACGAGGTCTTAGAAAAAAATTATAACTTTTGAACCACTTGGGATAAAAAGATTATTTAATCTTTAATACGTTATTTAACTTATTTTCATTATTAACTATGTTTTAAAAATAACTTAACAATAGCAATTGCCTGTTTTTATTACTTCCCTTGACATTTTCAGTTTAATGACGTCATACATCTTTATTTCTAGCTTTAACAAAATTATCGATTAATTAATCGGTAATTTTTCAAAAGTATACGATTAAATTTAATTTAATCGATAACAGCCCTAGTTTTTTTATTTTGCAAGTCCAATAAGCTGTCTTAAATTAACGAAGAATTAAAAATTAGCTGATAAGATCAATCATTCTCAATATACCTACATTCACGTATTGACTCGTATCTTTTATTAATTTTTTTATGAATTTGTCCTTACAAAAGATAAATTTAGATATAATATTTCTAATAATAGATTTCCGCCATATTATGAACATCCGTATACAAAGCCAATCACTCACTAAAACAAGACAATGACTATAACAAGTAACGCATTCAACTCAGCCTCATGAACCAACTGGCATTAGCAGGGATGAAGACCGCAATGAGTTGTGTTGTGGCGATGGAAAAGGTGCGCTGTCTTGTTGAAACTCAATTCCCGAGGTACTTGTTGTAAGACAATTGGAATCTTGGTAGCGATTGTTTTCCTGTTGTTTTGTCCAGAATACCTGTGTAGTACAATCATAGGAGAGGGTCGGCCTAGAGCTTTGTGGATCAGTGTGCCGTTTAGGGAAGAGAGGTTTTGTTTTCATCTCATTGTCCATTTCAACAAGCATTGTGAAACTTTGGTCCCGTTTGTTTTGATGTTGTTGGCGCCCCGGCTAATTTATCATTATGGTGTACATAGTTAGGGTAAAGAAAGACAAACGGCAGTCAGTGCCGAGAAACCTTTACCCGTCCCTGACTTTGAAACAGAGGGATACAAACAGAAGTTGATATAACAAACAAACAAACGCCCAATCCATCACCCCCAACCTCACGCCCTTTTCCCAAGACCGGCCGGTCCATTTGTGTCCAAACACACAAACACCATCTTGTACTGTTGCACCAACTTTGACATTTGCTCGCCATGTGACACTGACCGAGCTCTAGATGGAGGCGACACGGGGAGAGTTACCTTCAAGGTCAGTGATTTAGGTCTGATACGCAGTTTGCTCCCATGTTTTCCACGGAGGCCGGCGAGCCCCGCTCCATCTTTTCAATTACAGGTCTCTCTGTGGCTAGGAGCATGGCTCAGGGGGACATTTGGAATGTCCGCACGTACCACCGTGTGGCGTGATCTCCGCCCGTAAATCCTGGCCGACCAACTGGGCTTTTAGACTGTGTGTGGGTGGTGAGTGCACATTAACCTCTTAACTAGAGCACTCAGTACTTATCACACTGTCATTAAACTATTTAACAAGACTACATTTTTAGGGTACTGCCTTTCAGATACCACCTGAGAAACTGAGTCCATGTCAATTAATAATGTTTTTTTTTTCACTATTGAAACTAGTGTTAAAAATTAATAAAATAATTGAGCTAGAGATTAGAGTTAAAATTATGGATTCAAAACCCAAATGTAACAATAAATAGATTATAGTAATGAGATTCTCTTTAAAAATTGATTTTTTAATAAACGTTTAATACTAACAACATTTAATTAATTGAAATAGGTAACTAAGCGTATGATTCAAACGACAATCAATTTTTCGTCAGTCGCTGACATAAGTCTAGACTAAAACACCACGTAAAACACTTCCACAACAACACAACAATCACCGGTGGTGACCCGCAAAAGGAGATTATCGATCAGCCATTAGCTGTGCCCACCCATGTGATAGTGATTCATTTTTTTTGTTGGTGTAACTTTTTGTTTGGACCTACACAAAATATATGTGATGTACCCATTGCTTGAACAGTTCTCACATTAACAATCCCTTGAAAGCGCATGGCATTTCATGGAAGAGAAGCAACATTTGTGTCTGTTAATTTGTAAACAAATGATTAATTATAGTTATAGCTATTTGAAAACATTTGGAATATCTTTGCTCTGTGACACGATTTTACACGAATGCATGACTTCTCTTCTCAAATATGTAAAGTTGAGGGTTACCAAGAATATATGAAATTTGAATGGGGTCATTTTATAATATAATACTTCTTTAAATTATAGCCACTTAAAATTATTATTTTTAAAAATCAGAAGTGTCCTGTACCCTTCCATTCACATCGTTCCTAACTGGGATGCTGTAAATACCTCAGCGTTATCAGAAACTACTGGTTTCTTCTAAAGAAATGTTCAGCAACTTTCGGCCGAAGCGTCTAGAGAATGAAATGATAGTGTAACAATACCTCAGACTAGTCATACCCTGATATGGGTCGATGATTAACCCTTACTTTAGCTGATGGATTAACCGCATAGCCGATGGCACTAGTGAGATGAATTCTATTCACACACACCCCCCTCCCACACACCCATACAGTTTTCAGCCTCGTGTTACATCAACCCTTGCACTATACGTGTACCGGCACACTCTCGCACTATACTTGTACCTGCACACTCTCGCACTATACTTGTACCTGCACGCTCTCGCACTATACTTGTACCTGCACATTCTCGCACTATACTTGTACCTGCACGCTCTCGCACTATACTTGTACCTGCACATTCTCGCACTATACTTGTACCTGCACACTCGCGCACTATACTTGTACCTGCACACTCTCGCACTATACTTGTACCTGCACACTCTCGCACTATACTTGTACCTGCACACTCTCGCACTATACGTGTACCTGCACACTCTCGCACTATACTTGTACCTGCACACTCTCGCACTATACCTGTACCTGCACACTCTCGCACTATACTTGTACCTGCACACTCTCGCACTATACTTGTACCTGCACACTCTCGCACTATACTTGTACCTGCACACTCTCGCACTATACTTGTACCTGCACACTCTCGCAGCCTTGGGGCTTGGTGAGTAGGAATACGTTGACGCCATCAGTGTTGGCAGCTGTGGATGTGATGACGTCATCACTGTTGGCAGCTGTGGATGTGGTCGTGGGACGTCAGCCACGTCAGAGGTTGTGCTTGCGGGAGATTCCAAATGACCGTCTAAAAGTGCACTTCGGTTGTAAACATCACGGGAGATTGTGCCGTGCTCGCTACCCGCTAGTCTCATCAAGACATTCGTAGTAGGCGGCTGTCTGTGTCTTTTTTGATGGAAGATTGAATAAATAAAGTATGGTAAAGTATTTTCTCATTTTTCTATTGTGACACCACGCTGCTTCAGTTTGGAGTTCAGATGCAGACTGAAAAAATATGATTTTACATGTATTATAATTTTAATTAATTTTAAAATTATTTTTTATTTTAATTCTTGGTAGTTTTTTTTTTTCAATATGATTTGACAAAAATACCTTTTCCTTATTATTTTTCTTAAAACGTTTAATTGTTAACACATAAGGGGTGGGGTGGGGGAGGAGGGGAGAATGAAGATTGAGTCAAGAAAATTTTGTATTAATGAAAGTTTGATAAACATGGGAATTGCTTCTTTGTCTCCGATGAGATGGGTGCATGGAGCAGACGTTCTTGTATCGCCTGACATCTCGACGCCCTCCCCCCACCAAACTCACCGAGTCTCATGCATTCTTTCATGCCAGTCTATTTATCGCCGTCTTTCTTCCACCCAGCACCCCGCCCCACACACCTTCCCAACACCCCG
>MUZC01004717.1:246350-261249 GCA_002072015.1 Radix auricularia | reverse complement strand
GGGCCTACACTCTGCTGTCACGTCAGGGATTCTCAACTTGTTGCGTCACTGCCTGCATTGTACGGGCCTACACTCTGCTGTCACGTCAGGGATTCTCAACTTGTTGCGTCACTGCCTGCATTTTACGAGGCCTTCAGTCTGCTGTCACGTCAGGGATTCTCAACTTGTTGCGTCACTGCCTGCATTGTACGGGGCCTTCACTCTGCTGTCACGTCAAGGATCCTCAACTTGTCGTAAATGTGTATGCCCTCTAAAAGCAATGACATCATAGAGCTGACTTATAAAAAATTACTACTGGAAATTTAATTGTTATGGAGTCCATTTACATTGGCTGGCTATACATTAATTAGTTTATTTTATTGAAATTATAACACATTGTGTTTTTTTCATTTTTTTACCGTCATGGTACCAGAACTGCTCCGCTATCGGTTTGTCAGAGGTAACTGCACATTTATTAGGGGAACATTAAAATTTGCGGATTGACTGCACGCTTGTGTTCATATTAAGAGTTGAACCTTTGATGGGAGGGGAGATATTCAATTTCTTTCAAGATGGGATTAACGTTTCACGTAGGGATCAGGGATCCCAAGTCTAGATGGGAGGGGTTGGATTTATTTACATGAAGACACGAGCGTTGCAGCCAATGTTCAGTTTGTACACAGTCGATGTTGTGTGTCGTACACAGTCGATGTTGTGTGTCGTACACAGTCGATGTTGTGTGTCGTACACAGTCGATGTTGTGTGTCGTACACAGTCGATGTTGTGTGTCGTACACAGTCAATGTTGTGTGTCAGCGGTGAATAAAAGCTTGATGCAAGAAAACCAAGCAAGGTTTCCAATTTTACCTGAAGTGATAAATGTACGCCTGTTGTGACAGTGAGAAAGGTTTCCAATTTTACCTGAATTGATAAATGTACGCCTGTTGTGACAGTGAGAAAGGTTTCCAATTTTACCTGAAGTGATAAATGTACGCCTGCTGTGACAGTGAGAAAGGTTTCCAATTTTACCTGAAGTGATAAATGTACGCCTGTTGTGACAGTGAGAAAGGTTTCCAATTGTACCTGAAGTGATAAATGTACACCTGTTGTGACAGTGAGAAAGGTTTCCAATTTTACCTGAAGTGATAAGTGTACGCCTGTTGTGACAGTGGCACACATGTTAAAACAGACGGACAGCATTGAAGAAAATTGTCATTTCGACGGATATTATGAATTAGATCAAACTATTTTGAAAAGAGGAAAAGATTATCAAACAGTAAGAGTGAGTGTGTGTGAGAGAGAGAGAGAGAGAGAGAAGTGAGAGAGTCAGAAAGAGAAAGAGATAGAGAAACAAAGACGGACATCTATCCCAAAGACAACTACTCTACAGAAATCCAAGTTTAAAAAAAGGAAAAAAATCAATATAATCTTACATCTACTATTGCTTACCCACATGCACTTAAATACATTTAACAATTACAATAATTAAGATTTCAAGCTATAGATGAAAATTAAATGAAATTGCTGGAAAACTTCTGAGTGTGCACTCCACTAGATACTGTTTTCTGCTGAACAAGCGTGTCGGTGAAATATCCTTGGGAATGAGAGAAAGCCTATTGGACTCTACTGTAGTTGGACCTCTTAACGTCGAAAAACTCCCTATATCGAATTAACTGTAAGGTCCCAGTCAAATTCTGCGCCTATCACGCCATTTTCCATAACTCCATTTTTTTTTTCGGTTCCTTTGAGTTCGACTTAGAGAGGCCCCACTTTACTTTATATGTAGACCGTGTCTTCACAAATTTTGTGTTGCTTTCCAACATGATCTCGTATTGGCAAAGGCTGGAAGTAATGCGCGGGTGCGTGTGAATGAAGTGTGTCGTAGGTTGGCCCGGCCATCTCATCTCGTAGTCACCAACTCTTTGGTTGGCCCGGACAATCTCATCTCGTAGTCACCAACTCTTTGGTTGGCCCGGGCAATCTCATCTCGTAGTCACCAACTCTTCGGTTGGCCCGGACAATCTCATCTCGTAGTCACCAACTCTTTGGTTGGCCCGGACAATCTTATAGTCACCAACTCTTTGGTTGGCCCGGACAATCTCATAGTCACCAAATCTTTGGTTGGCCCGGACATTCTCATCTCGTAGTCACCAAATCTTTGGTTGGCCCGGACAATCTTATAGTCACCGACTCTTTGGTTGGCCCGGACAATCTCATAGTCACCAACTCTTTGGTTGGCCCGGACAATCTCATAGTCACCAAATCTTTGGTTGGCCCGGACATTCTCATCTCGTAGTCACCAAATCTTTGGTTGGCCCGGACATTCTCATCTCGTAGTCACCAAATCTTTGGTTGGCCCGGACAATCTTATAGTCACCAAATCTTTGGTTGGCCCGGACAATCTCGTAGTCACCAAATCTTTGGTTGGCCCGCACATTCTCATCTCGTAGTCACCAACTCTTCGCTGGGTCCGCTCTTTGTCATATCCCAGTTACCACTCATTGTCTATCGTCTATTTGATGTTTTTTATTTTATAATTTTGTTGACCAGATCTTGGGAAGCCGTAGCCTCTCATAGGATAGTCACCCAACTCAGCTGAGCAAAGAAAAGATAACTAGGAAATAAATAAATTTGATTTGAGATTGTAATTATGGAGGGAATTATCAGCAAGTATTAGTTGCATATATTTATGTTCAATTATTAATTTGTTAAAACGCTGTTTATTAATTATAGCTGTTTAATTTTAATTTGAATATTATTTATCGATCTCTCGAAGGTATAAGTAATTCAATCAGCATTAATAATATTAGCCGGAAACCATGCAGCCGTTCTTTACCATGGGGGAAATTCACCTGTCTGAGGGATTTACTTTCACCTCACTGAGGGATTTACTTTCATTTCTCTGAGGGATTTACTTTCACCTCACTGAGGGATTTACTTTCATTTCTCTGAGCGATTTACTTTCACTTCTCTGAGGGATTTACTTTCACTTCTCTGAGGGATTCACTTTCACCCCATAAAGATCAAACAGTTACGTCACATCCCGAGCCATGCCATCTTCTCACGACTCTGCTTGCCATAAGTTGTCAACCTTGCGTCATTTTAATCTTACACCGAGATAACATCAGTCAAAATCAACGGCGTTCCTTCGGATAGGGTTGTTACCCTCTCAATGTTTGTATTTAAAAATACAGCTGAATGTATCCGCCCTCACACTTGCAAAATATCCCAACCATTAGGGATCCGTAATCCGCTTTGTGCTTGCTTATGCTTTGAAATATTTTAACGCGGAAGAGCTATTTTGGAAGTGTTCCTGGAAACCCTAGTGTTGCATATCATTAGCCGTGTACGTCGTTGCATTCATGGCGTTTTAACAATGTAGATTCTTTCTGGTGACCTGCAGTGGCCGGGGGAGGGGACGGTGTTGGCTTATTCAGTTACAGGCTTGTTTGAAAAATAGATCTTTGGATGTGCATTCAACACCAGCAGACGTCAGGGATTCGTGCATTCAACAACACCACCAGACGTCAGCGGTTTGTGCATTCAACAACACCAGCAGACGTCAGCGGTTTGTGCCTTCAACACCACCAGCAGACACCAGCGGTTTGTGCATTCAACAACACCAGCAGACACCAGCGGTTTGTGCATTCAACACCACCAGCAGACACCAGCGGTTTGTGCATTCAACAACACCAGCAGACGTCAGCGGTTTGTGCCTTCAACACCACCAGCAGACACCAGCGGTTTGTGCATTCAACAACACCAGCAGACGTCAGCGGTTTGTGCATTTGAGACGGGGCCCTGGGATTTATGATACAGTGACGACACGCTTTACAATAAGAATCACAGTAACCATTGAAGTTGCGTTACATTTTATGGTTACAGAATGATGGAGTGAGGCCGCCCTTGACACAACAGGTGCACCCTTGTCACAACACCGGAAGTAGACGTAGTGCTCACAAAAATACAGACACGGTCGTTTGTGTGTTTGGTGGGGGGGGGGGGGGGGGGGNGGGTGTCACACCTGACATAGGAGTACACAATGTAGGCCCTATTCAGTTTTGTAGTAGTTTGGTGACCCTTCTAAAAAAAATAATTTTCTTTTTGTGCTGCGAGTTGGTCTGCAGCTGAAAGATCTGAATTAGGAATAGTGAATCAACGATTTGATTAAAAAATCATCACCAGCTTCTTTAAGGTACTGTTGAGCTTACAGGTTATTTCCAAATGATTGTTGTCACACAAATTGGGGGGGGGGGAAACGTGAATGGAGCATAACAAAGATAAAGAAGTGCAATTAATTCTTTAACAACAAATGTGTGCGCGCGTGACTTCCGAAACTATTCATGCCAACCTCCGGGAATTATCTGCCCCTTTTTTGTGCTGTCTGCTTTCAACAGGAATCTTGTCGGGTGATAAGCAATTATTTTTGAAAGCTATTATTAGTATTAAATAATATTTCGTCTAATTCTAAAAATTTTTAAATACTTTTTTAAGAAGATGGTATTTAGGATTTCAACGGGGAAAAAAAAAAAAAAACTAGAATGACTTAATGCTTAAAAAAGGCGCAGTAAAAAGTATAGACTAACTTTAAATTTCATAAAATGCATAATGAACTGTATTTTTAGTATTTTTCGTTCACATTTTTCATTTCGTCAACTTTTTTGGTGTTTACATTATGGTTAGGATCGTCCTGTTTTTACTTTCACTTGCTGTTTTTTATGATAACTATGCTAATGCCTATTTTAAACAGATTTAAACTTTAAAAAAAACAACATAAAGTTAGTCAATAAGTTAACGATTCTTTCGTTGGGGACAGTCAATGATGATGGGCTTTTCTAGCTGCATTTCCATTGTCACAGTCAATGATGATGGGCTTTTCTAGCCGCATTTCCATTGTCACAGTCAATGATGATGGGCTTTTCTACCTGCATTTCCATTGTCACAGTCAATGATGATGGGCTTTTCTAGCTGCATTTCCATTGTCACAGTCAATGATAATGGGCTTTTCTAGCTGCATTTCCATTGTCACAGTCAATGATGATGGGCTTTTCTAGCTGCATTTCCATTGTCACAGTCAATGATGATGGGCTTTTCTAGCTGCATTTCCATTGTCACAGTCAAGGATGATGGGCTTTTCTAGCTGCATTTCCATTGTCACAGTCAATGATGATGGGCTTTTCTACCTGCATTTCCATTGTCACAGTCAATCAGGATAGGCTTTTCTACCTGCATTTCCATTGTCACAGTCAATCATGATGGGCTTTTCTACCTGCATTTCCATTGTCACAGTCAATCATGATAGGCTTTTCTACCTGCATTTCCATTGTCACAGTCAATCATGATAGGCTTTTCTACCTTCATTTCCATTGTCACAGTCAATCATGATAGGCTTTTCTAACTTCATTTCCACTGTCTCAGTCACAGTCAATCATGATAGGCTTTTCTAACTTCATTTCCATTGTCACAGTCAATCATGATAGGGTTTTCTACCTGCATTTCCATTGTCACCAATGCTCCTTTTTAATCTGCGATTCTGCGCAGCCGCGCAAATATCTGACTGATGCCGAAAAACAGTTTAGAAGGCTCTTTGCCGAAACGTTCGCTGTTTTGTTACGTACTGTCAGGCAAACCCTTACCCTGTTTGCGTGTTTTCCATTTACTGATTTATAAGCCTGATTGCAGTCTCACCCTCATTTTGTTCACAACAGTTTAGGATTAGTAATTACCTTGACGCAAATTTTGATAAGGACAGCAACGTATCTGTGTTTGTGGGGTGTAAAACTTAGGACTAAAATTGGATGATGTGCCAATTCGCACTCGAGTTTGTCATTTTGCCTACGGACCAACGAACCTTGGAGGGAGCATTATTTGTCAGCTAAGAGGAATACATACTAGAAAGCCGAGATTTCGTCTCCATCATAGAGCAATTCATTAGACATGTCACCCTCACAGAGCGATACATTAGACTTCGTCACCCTCACAGAGTAATACACGAGAAACACGAGGCTTTTTCAAATGCACGCTGGTCCTCGCCTACGTCTCTACGCCGTCTAAATCCACCGTCTAAATCCGCTGTATCGCTGGACTTTCTCTCTTATGCCGCACGAGAACCACTGTTAAATCCTTAACTCCCAGGTCTCCAGAACTAATGAGATAAATCTTTCCAGACACCGTAGAGCTGATTCTTGTTCCTGATCTGTCACCACGAGTGTCAAATGTCAATCCAGCCGGTCGTGTACGATATGCACTGTCATTTTCTTTTCATTTTGTAGTTAACGGTATGATGTTTAAAAAAAAATCATGTTAAGCCTGGTCCCTTTTGGAACTCAGGACGTGTTAGCGCATTTTCGTATTATGTATCAGTACTTATGTTAGATATCAGCATTATGTAGTTATCAGTAATTGTGTTTAGATTTTAGACATATTTTTATGAATTTTCTTGTGTAATGAATATACCTGAAATTTTTTTTATTTAAAAGTCATTTCTTTACATTTTAAATTTTTTAATTTTCTCTTTAATCTAACTACAAGTGGTTTGTGGTCACTGAAATAGGACTCATAAATGAAACATTCTAAATTGTAATCAGCTAATCGCCCAAATACTCCGTCAATTGTTGTTTGATAGATCGTAGTTGCCAATCTTGGTGAAAGTAGTTGAATGTTGAAGCTTGTTTCGAAAAAGTTTTCAATTTCTGCCCCTGGGCCGCTAAGATCTTGATGGAAGTCACCACAAATGATGACGTAAAACTCTCTAAACTTTTACACATATTCTAATGACGTCAACAAAAAAAAAAAACTAATACTTTTGATAACACTAAGACTTCCGGCAATGGCGGCCGTTGCCTGCGCCAGTGTTATCTCTCGATTCGCAATGTTTTTTGGTAGTTTTAACGGGGTTTTTTAACGGATCGAGTAACTGAGTGTTGATGCACAAATGGCAGGTCAGGACATACAAAAACATATATACATCATGGGTCTAGGACTTATGGATGCTGAGATCTAGGGTGATGACAGACGGACGGACGGACAAAACGGGTGCAATAGCGCATTCGACTTCTCGAAAATGCGCTAAAAACAACCAGATTTCTTGTTCGACAAATGGTCTGAAAAGTAACCGATTACTAACTGACTCTCTGATTGACACTACAGTATCGAAACTTTAGATACCATTAATCTGACATTATACATTAAACATATTGCTATCATTTAAATAAAAATGACCTTGATGGGGACTATCGCGCTTGTAAAGTTAATATTCCCATCAATAGTTTTTAGTTTGCCACACAATTGAGAATCAACATTTTGCTGTTAGGGTGTTAGCATGTATACAACGTTGAACGTTGAAGTATTCTTACTAGTGATTTATACAAAGATTGAGATAATCAGCGGCGTAGCCAGGTGAGAGTGACGTACCTTGCCACCCGTTAACAAGCTACCAAAGTTAATGAAACTAACGATTGGAAATCCGAAGTCGGTTGGGACGACGAGATAAAATAATTTATAACCACTTATTTTGTTACGACCGCACACAGAAATGCCCTTACGTCTCACCTGATCCACTCAGTGTTCCTACCCTACAAATACAAACACTTTTTGGCTGCCAAAGCCAAAGAGCGATCTACCAAAATGAAAGATTAAGATTCACCAAACCAATGCCACCCCCTGGATAAAAGTGTGTTGTCAAAAATTACCGCCTCCCCCCCCCCCAAACAAAAAAATGGGTGGGAGGGTGGATGTAGTTGGGTGTTCTGCAAGGACGCGCCAGATATTGGATATGACAAAAAGGTCAAAGTCCCATGAATGGTTTTAGGGTGTTTAACGTCACGCGAGATAAGTTCAGAATCTGTGTCCTCCCGAATCTTGACATTGTAACTGTTAAAGTAATAATAACAAAGAAAGACCACTCTTAGTTGGGATGATACTTCCTGTCTGTTGAGTTTCAGTTCAGTTGTAGTGGCGTAGATCGATCTCTGTGGAAGGTGGGGTGCGGAAGCACACACAATATAAGTTTTCTGTCCTCGATGTTTGTGACCATTGTCTCCCCCAAAATGGACTTTGAAATCCTCCGGTCCCCCGGGTGAAATCCTCCGGTCCCCCGGGTGAAATCCTCCGGTCCCCCGGGTCTGTCGTCTACACTTCCGGTGTTTTGTCTGAGCTTCTTTGTTCAATATTATGTTCATTCTAAACCGAGACTAAACCCCCACCAAACATTCATGGTGTAGATCTCAGTAGATGACTAGTTACGCAGACGGAAGTTAATGTTGAAGACTCGTGTTTTCAGACACCATTTATATAAACCTCTGTTTGACCAGACAAACTATTGGACGAATTTTATCATTAAAATGTCGCGATAATAACATTGGAGTGAACAAATGAAAATGTGTTTGGGATTTCGATGTAAGGGGAACAAGTGTGTGTGTGTGTGTGTGTGGTCGGGGGGGGGGGGGTTGCTCCATTAAGTCTTTCGTCCAAGACGAGACCAGAAGTACTAGAGCATATCACAGCACATTTGTCGGCTTGGGAGGACGGGAAAATAGGGCAAATATCTCCTTGGCCCTTGTCCTCTTTCTGTGTGCACTTTGTGCGCGCGCGCGTGTGTGTCTGTCTAAATAGGTCATTTCTGTGTGTTCGTGCGTCTCAGATTCCGTGTCTCATGAATCCGAGACAGACACTCACACGCACGGACACACAAAAAGCAGGGATCGAAGCTATGTTTTTCAGCAGCCAGTCGCGAGCGGCCTCGAACTGGGGCCCATTTCTTTTTTCTTCTAGAATATTTCCGAATATGTTGAAACAATAAAATGAGAGGCAGACATCTCCAACCTCCTCCTGCCTCCCCCACCTCCTCCTGCCTCCCCCACATTCTCCCGCTTCCCCCGCAAAGAATCGAATGTTATTTGACTTGGACGAGACACCGTTTGCCATGGATTATAGTGGCCCTAATACTAATTGTTCGGCTCAATAGAGTAGGATCCTGCCATCTAGTGTTCCAATTTACGACTAGCTCCACGGGGATTTCTTAGTTTTTCGGTTGATGTTCGTTAAAAAAAATAATAAGGTATTGCCCAAAGATTGGACGCAGTCGCTTATCATACCATTACCTAAGAAAGATAATGCCAGAAACAATGCCAGAATTGTAGAACACTCAACCTTATCAGCTCAGCCACCCTAACAAAGTAATGCTTAAAATTATCCTCAGCGGGTTAAAGCCAATATCCGAGGAATTACTGGCAGAAAAACAGGCAGGTTTCAGACCAGGTAGAAACACTTTCGAGCAGATCTTCAACTGTCACTTGATCATAGAAAACTATCTACAGCACAAACGCGAGCTCCATCACAACTTCATAGACTTCAAGAAAGCCTTTGATCGAATATGGCACGAGGGACTTTTACAAGTTATGAGAAGTTTCAATATTGATGAATGGATGGTAATGGTGAACGAAGAGCAATGCTGATGGAAGAGCTCTACAATCTGGCAAGCAATGCCGTTGTAGTTAAAGGCTGTGTAGGGGACTTCTTCAAAACGACGATTGGAGTCCGCCAAGCAGGCCAGCATTCTCTCACCTGTCCTGTTCAATATCTTCCTTGAAAAAATCATGCAAGAAACACTCAGTGATCACCACACATCCATACATCTCTATAGGCGGAAGACCCCTATGTAACCTAAGATTTGCTGATGACAAAGATCTTTTGGCTGGGAGCAGTAAAGAAATACAGGAGCTCACTGACAAACTTGCAGAAAGATCAGGTGCATGTAGGTTGGCAATCATCTCAGAGAAAAGCAAGATATTGGTTAATACCTCCGATGCCAGAATGGAAAACATCGTCATGAACCAACGAAAGCTGGAGGAGGTACATAACTTTAAATATCTAAGAGCCATTATATCTAGAGATGGTACCCGTGAAGCTGATATTCGAGCTAGAGTTGGGTTGGCAATGGCAGCAATGACGAAGTTAACAAAAATTTAGTACACCAAAAACATTAGCCTGCCAAAAAAAGCTCAGGCTTTACAGAGTTTTCGTTAAAACCATTGTCCTTTATGGATGTGAGACCTGGACACTAATGGCAACCACTGAAAGCAAGCTGCAGGCATTTTAAAAACAAATGCATGAGGAAAATTCTCCAGATCTCCTATTTAGAACACAAGACCAATGGATATGTCTAGGACAAAATAAACTCTATTGCGGGTCGACAAGAAAACATAACAATTAAGAGGCGTAATTCGGTCATGTACTGCGACATGATACCCTGACACAAAATCATACTTCAAGGCAATGTAGAAGGGGGCTGGCGAAGAGGTCGACAGCGGAAAACCTGGCTTGACAACATACAGGAATGGACAGGGATGAGATTGCATGAATTACTGGCTGCCGCTCAAGATAGGCAAATGTGGGGATCGTTATCTGTTGATGTGTCCATGCGCCCCCCCCCCTCAACGACTGCAACGGTCACGAGACTGATGATGATGATGTTCGGTTTTTTTTAAAGAGAGCCGTTGTTGTCAGTGTTTTTAATCCTTAATATTAATATTGGTGCTGATATGTCGATTGTCAGAATATCATTGTAAATATTTGTGAAGAGACATGAAGACCTCTTCTGCAGCTATTTTGTGACCATGGTTTCTATACTAATTATGGTGGATGCTCTGATTTAACCTGAAATTATAGCACGTAGTATTGCTCGATAATATAGAGGACAAAAATCCTTTGAGTTGTGCCTTTCATTACGGTTTTATTGTTAATACAGTATACTGATGCATCTTCTACCCTGGCCTAATTCCTTAGCAATGGGTCTTAGCAATGAGTTCCAGCCATTAGCGCCCAGCCAATTGTCCCAGCAAGAGTCACATCAATAAGTCCTAGCAATGACCACATAGCAGAGAGTCCCAGCTATGGCAATGAGCACCTAGCAAAGAGTCCCAGCTATGGCAATGACCACATAGCAGAGAGTCCCAGCCGTGGCAATGACCACATAGCAAAGAGTCCCAGCCGTGGCAATGACCACATAGCAAAGAGTCCCAGCTATGGCAATGAGCACCTAGCAAAGAGTCCCACATATGGCAATGAGCACCTAGAAAAGAGTCCCAGCTATGGCAATGACCACAAAGCAGAGAGTCCCAGCAATGAGCTGCCAGACATAGCGAGTCAATGTTAACGTTCCGGCGATGGCTCTCTTATCTCAGTGGCCATGTGCTGTTGTTTTGTTTTTCTTGATATCATTTAGAGCCATGTGTCCAGATTCGCACGCCAAGCACATTCTCTTAAAATCCTAATCTTCGTTATACGCCTTCCTGATTTCTGTCCTGCTCTTTTCTTTCTTTCACTATTATTTTCACTGCACATCTATCTCTCTTTGTCCCTCCGCCTTTCTCTTTTTATCTCTGCAGTTTATGTGTACATATAAATAAATGCATGATTGCTAGGACGACTCAATTTAGGTATATCTATATATACCTTAATGACGATCGATCTGTCTTTCCGTGCACCACTGAGGCGATCAGTCATTGATAGCGCTGGGGGTCATCATGACATTCTCAGAAAAGCCCAGTGCATTTCGGCGTTTAGGGGATTCGGGGTTCACGGCCCTGCAGTTCGAGATTCGATCATTCATCATCATGTGTGTGTGTTCTCGTGTCAGTTCCAGACCTCATGATGCAGGGATTCTCAAACCCCCGTATGGCTTCATCATTTTTAGCGCCACACAGATCCAGTTGGGTCTTACTTTGCAGAGTTCTAGATATATTTTAGGACAAATGAGGAGTCACCCTGGTGCTTTCGTGGTTTCTTGCATCACTTATGGCGCATTTGGCTTTGAGATATGGGTTGACTTTAGAATTTCGAGCTACTTGACTCATGTAACTTTTGTCTTTTGAGAAACTGGTGACTTATGGTCTGGAGATCTTGCATAGGATCTAGGACTTTGGTACAATCGAATAAATGAATGTACAGGACTTTAAATACCATCGATTAAATGGACGCTGGTTGTCTTTAGACATTGGACATACTAGACTTTGGTAACATCGACTAAATGGATGATGGTTGTCTTGAGACATAGGACACACTGGACTTTGGTACCATCGACTAAATGGATGGAGGTTGTCTTGAGACATTGTACATACTGGACTTTAGTACCATCGATTACATGGATGATGGTTGTCTTGAGACATTGACTTTGAGAATGTTTTTGTTTTTGGTAAACTGGTTTCTGGAATAAATGATAATTATCTCAAAATATAATCAGAGTATTTTGGTGACAGGCGTCTTTATAAGTTTATATTTTACCGATTTAGATACCCGTTGTTTTTCGACGTAAACCATAAGCACTACAACTCAAGAGCAACACACAGCGTTCTGTCACTAGAGAATTAAAAAAATTCTATCTCATAATTTAATTACACAATAGCATTATTTTCTTTTCATTCCAGCTTTTTTCGCTGCTAAAATGAAACTTTTTTTTTTTTAAAGTGTCATTTTAGCAGCGAAAAAAGCTCATTCGAGCTTTTTTCGCTGCTAAAATGGCACTTAAAAAAAAAAAAACGCTATTTCCCGTGGGCATTGCGTTTATAGATTTGAAATGTCTGGCCAGTCTTTTCGAGCTTTGAACAGCAACTCCCCCTGAATCATACCAGATAGAAGGTTCGGGTCTTTTGCAAATTTGTCAAAGAGGTTCGGAGGATGTGCAAGGGCCAAAAAAAATGCCAAAAAGATTTACTGAATTTCTCGGAAAATAAAACAAACAAATAAACTAACAACAACAACACAAAATTTGCATTTTGTCAATTTTTAGCCAACCATAACAGCTATCGCGTTGAAGCAAACGCCCAGCAGTAGCTAATAATATTTAGAACAATGTTGGAGAAGGAATTTATGCAAACTTTCTTTTCGTCGGATTCCCTTAATTTTAGCTGCAATTTGTAGATAGCAATTGTTTTGTTTAGTTTCATAATTATTGATTTGAAATGACTGTTAATGTAATATAGAATGATAGTTAAAGGGGTTTTCCCGCTTTGTGAATGCTTATGTTAGATTGTTGCGCGGTGCGCATTATATTGACACATTCCGGTTGTGATGTAGCTTGAAGGGGTATGACGTCATATTGTGTTTAGTTTCAAAATTACTTATTTGAACTGTCTTTTAATGTAATCTAGAATGATTTCCCAAGAATTAAAAAATCGGAAATTCCTTGTAGGAAATTGCGTTTAAATAATCTTTCGAGGTTTTTTTTTTACTTCCTTGTTTTGTTCAGTGGAAAAATAAAAGAACATTTAATTATTTGCTGTTTAAAGAATAAGCTGAAATGGAACATATTTTAAAAAAAATTAAATTTCAGAATGCTAGGTACATTTTGAAGTTCCCCCACCACTATTTCCCACACACCACATATTTTTGTCCACTGAGATGATCCATTGTTTTTAAACACTATGTTATTATGAATTTTTTTCTTTGTACACGTGTTTACATTTATCCTATTTTTTTTTCAAAAAGAATAATTGGCTAAAGTTTTAAACTAACCCTGTTAACGTTTAAGAGTAATAGCTAGGAATGTGTCTATTACTGTGTGTGTGTGTGTGTGTGTGTGTGTGTTTGTTTGTGTGTGTATGTGTGTGGGTGTGTTTGGTTCAAACGACGTGTTCTTGACATGCACATTAAATAATGGTCGGACTTTAAAGCTCCGTGCACGTCTGAGGTGTGTGATTGACGTGTTGTTCCTCCTACACGTTATACTGACAAGGCTATTGCCTTACATCTTACCTGCAGTCTCAGATATATAAGAAAAAAATATTTCAGTGTGAAAATAAGTGAAAACGTTTTTAAAATAGACCCAGCCACCAACTCTTTAAAAAAAAAATCTATTTCTGAGTAAATGTTCAATGTTATAATATTTTTATAATTTTTAATATTATTATAATCTAGTGTTATAGAAATAAATTGTTTTCTCAAAACACGCAATTTTCAAATTTACACAGATATGCAAACATGATCAATTACTCTTCAAGTGAACAGGCATTACTTAAAAACTGTAAAGATGAAAGGGATTAATCAAATAAGTCAGAAGGACAGATGCAATGTGACAAGGACTATGACGTCATCAGTAGGGAGTTGACAGGGGGGGGGGAGATCACTGTATCTTAACAACCCGCCCTCCCACGCAAATGCGCCTTGGAACTAAGTGTAATTACACGTAGACTTCTATATCTTTTTCTTTATTTTAACCACGTCTGTGGCCAGTTGGATGCGAGAATGTACTGTTAAGAGCAAAAAGCTTCTCACAATTTTCAAATGTAACAGACTCATGAGTGTATGATGTGTATGTTACTTAGATTTTTTATCATGACTATTTTCTTTCAAATAGTCTCTCTCTACGTTTACATATTTCAATTATTTTAAGGTTTGCCAACAAAGATCTAAGAGGATCACCGGTTCTGTCCCGTTCCTCCTGTCGTTTTAGAGGCACTGCTATAAACCACTCAGACATTAACGATAGTTCGACACGTCTCTTATTTACTGTATCTACATCTGCGATAGTTCGACACCGCTTTTATTTACTGTATGTACATTTACAAACGCAAGAAAATGTCGTTATCTTAAACCAATTTGTCTTGTCTTGGGTGTTCTAGCTGTGTCTACCGTGCACTGCTACCGCGCACAGCTACCGCGCATACATAGGAAACCTTACCCGATGGAGGAACATCAGAGTCTCACGAAGGAATCAACTCCAACATTGGGTTGGGGGCTGGGTGCAAAATAATAATAATAATGATAATAATTTGGGAAAAAAATGACGCCTGGATAGGTAGCCGTACTTATTAGTAAACAAAAGCATCACTAGAAGGAAGCCTAACTCCATGAGAAATTGGTGAAGTCGGGGGAAAGGAATTTTATTTGAAATGTTTCTTTAGGTTGTAAGTGACTGTAACCCC
>MUZC01004717.1:235550-246310 GCA_002072015.1 Radix auricularia | reverse complement strand
CCCCTTTTTCCCCCAACCAACACTGACCGCCGTCCCTCCCACACTAATGTCCATCGGAAAGGGTTCTAATGGGTTCTTGGCGGAGGCATGTGTACACTTGTACACTTGGTCATACAAATGCTATATACACTTTAAGGTGTCTGAAAACATATTTGTATCAGACAATTTTAAGAGGGAAGTTGCACAAAAATAGTTTGTGGAAACCGTGTATTTCACACTCTCTTTCCGCCACCACCCCCACCCCCGCGATATCTCCCCATTGGCGTGTACTGGTTCCTCCCATCTACATCTCCAAGAAACCCCACACATTCCCAACACCCATCACCTTGTCTACGCTGTCTCACCTGTCCTTCTCTCATCCCCATTCTCTCTCCACGCCTCTGTAACCCACTCTTATCTCACACTTCATCTCTCTGTCTCATTTCTCACACCCCCTTTGGGACAACTCCCAACTCTCACCTCTCCGTCTCTCATTCTCTCTCCGCGCCTCTGTAACCCACTCTTCTCTCACATTTCATCTCTCTGTCTCATTTCTCACACCCTCTTTGGTACAACTCCCAACTCTCACCCGCCCTTCTCTCCCCGTTTTCTCTCACCACCGTTCTATCATTCTCCCTCTCTTCCTCCAATATTCCCCTCCCAGGCTATCCTGGTATCTATGACCCTTACTGTCTGCTGACCCCAACCCCACCGCACACCACCCTATAACTTCACAGCCCGTGCACGACCAGGTCTAGCCGGAAGTGATCCCCTAATCACTCGCAGCGACACAACTATGTGGTCGAAGCGCCACCTTTATTGGATTTATTGTATCCAACCCGCCAACTGCAGCGCCGCTTCTGGTATTTATCACAAAATGACACAATTTTACCCGGAACCTTTTTGAGGCTCCGTGCCCAAAATTTAACTAAAACCCTTTTATTTATAGCAAACTAGCAACGCTCGCAGAGTCAAATGGAACCCGAAAATCGGGCTTTGGCTTAGCTGGTTCGATTAAGGAAGTAATATTTTAGTCGCGTGCCGGCTGATGAGGCTCTGCGTGTCGACTGTGGCACGCGTGCCATAGTTTCTCAATCGCTGGTCTAAGGAGACTCGCTTCTTACTACTCACAACGTTAAGTCGTTTCTGTTGATATCCCGTGACCAGTGTAGATGTAGATGATCCGTTCACTGTCGCCTGGTTGATGAGACATCTGTAGATTTGAGAGCCAACACCTCCTACTTTTAATATTAAATCAAAATAGTTGAACACCTTTCTACTTATTTTGGTAAAGGATTTAAACCAAACTTTGTGTGAGCGGATCAAGAAGGCTGTATTATTAAAGTGCAAGCGATTTCATTCAGTCACAATCGATAAATATTCCCCACAGGAAGAGGACAGACGCCTTGACCCTGGAGAGTTTTATTTGTACTGGTGGATAGATTCCTGTGTTTATGGGCTGGATGAGTTTTTTCTTATTAATATATATTTTTTAAAATTTGGTTGGTGTTGGAGGTTGTTTAAATTCCAAGGAACACTCATTAATTAGATGCGTTTATTTTAATACTTTTACTTTGTTCTCTTAATTTACATTTTGTCCATTCGACGGTCAGCCTTCCTGTGAGAGGAAAAAAGCATTCCATAAATAACTTCTCATGGCAAATATGCTTCAACATGGTCAACATTCGGTACTATATAATGGGACCGATTTTTTATATATTTAATATGGAACTCTTCTTTTACTTGACCTTTTGATTGGTGTTTAAAAAAAAAATTATTTTAAATTCTGCCCCCAGAGTTCTGCCCCAACTTGTCTGTCTGTCTATCTATCTATCTATCTATCTATCTATCTATCTATCTATCTATCTATCTATCTATCTATCTATCTATCTATCTATCGTCTGTCTGTCTGTCTGTCTGTCTGTCTGTCTGTCTGTCTGTCTGTCTGTCTGTCTGTCTGTCTGTCCGTCCGTCCGTCCGTCCGTCCATCGATCTATATATATATATATGAGATAATAATGAGTATCATCATGATATCTTTTTTCTTGACCTTTGACAGGCGAGTATCACTTAAACCATGATAACATGGAGCATCATCTCCAGCTGGAGCTATGGAGGGGCAACATTGCTGGAGCCGTGCAGATTGCCCGTCAGAGGAACGAACTTTCTGATTGGATAGTGGCCATGGCACCTCTAGGTAAGATTTACTCTTCAAATAAAGACGTTACAAGGGACGCAATCCAGTCCAGTGGTTCTCACCATAGTATTATAGTGTTTAGCAAACCAAGTCTTTTTTACTACAACGATACCATTTATCTAGCTTGGCGATACCATTTATCTATCTTGGCGATACCATTTATCTAGCTTGGCGATACCATTTATCTAGCTTGGCGATACCATTTATCTAGCTTGGCGATACCATTTATCTAGCTTGGCGATACCATTTATCTGGCTTGGCGATACCATTTATATATCTAGGCTGGCTTCTAATCGTTTATCTAGTTGATTATTTTGACATTTTCTACAAACTAGTGAATGGGATGCTAAAAATGGACTCGTTTCTATAATGACCAATGCTACTTTTACTACAAAATAATTGTTGCTAGGTATTATATCAGATGGGAATTCACTCAATTCTACTAGGTTATTTAAGTTGAGTTATCTTAAAAATGGTTAGAAAAAATGGATTTCCATGAGAAAAATGGAATATTGCAAAAGCTTTTTTCAAAATGGAACAAAATTAGATGTTTTCGTGACTGTCATTTCATTTCGCTAGAGTACTCTAAGATAGTGCACTCTCTCACTTGTACTGTATGGTAGTCCATTCTGTCACCTGCACTCTATGGGTTTCTACTCTCTCACCTGTACTCTAAGGGTTTCCACTCTCACATCCACTCTTTGTTAGTCCTTTTTGTCACCTACACTCTATGGGTTTCCACTCTCTCACCTGCATTCAATGGGTTTCCACTCAGTTACCTGTTCTCTATGGTAGTCCACTCTCTTACCTGCACTCTGTGGTAGTCCACTCTCTCACCTGTACTCTATGGGTTTCCACTCTCTCACCTGCGCTCTGTGGTAGTCCACTCTCTCACCTGTTCTCTGTGGTAGTCCACTCTCTCACCTGTACTCTATGGTAGTCCACTCTCTCACTTACACTCTATGGTAGTCCACTCTCTCACCTGTACTCTATGGTAGTCCACTCTCTCACCTACAATCTATGGTAGTCCACTCTCTCACCTGCACTCTATGGTAGTCCACTCTCTCACCTGTACTCTATGGGTTTCCACTCTCTCATCTGTACTCTATGGTAGTCCACTCTCTCACCTGCACTCTATGGTAGTCCACTCTCTCACCTGTACTCTGTGGTAGTCCACTCTCTCACCTGTTCTCTATGGTAGTCCACTCTCTCACCTGCACTCTATGGTAGTCCACTCTCTCACCTGTACTATATGGGTTTCCACTCTCTCACCTGTACTCTGTGGTAGTCCACTCTCTCACCTGTTCTCTATGGTAGTCCACTCTCTCACCTGTACTCTATGGTAGTCCACTCTCTCACCTGCACTCTATGGTAGTCCACTCTCTCACCTGCACTCTATGGTAGTCCACTCTCTCACCTGTACTCTACGGGTTTCCGCTCTCTCACCTGTACTCTGTGGTAGTCCTCTCTCTCACCTGCTTTTTATGGTAGTCCATTCTTATATGGTAGAGTATTCTCTCAATTGTTCTCTTAGGTAGTCAAGTGTAAGTTAATGATAGGTGATCTTTTCTCCACTGTATTTTGAATTTAACCATAAATACTTTCTATTTGCCTTTGTTTGAGAGTGTATAATGTTTCCCTTTGAAAAAATGCATTTCAATTGGTTCGGATCTTTCTTGCATGAATCTTTGACCTTGACCGTAGCCAGCTTGCAGCAGTTGTGAGATTCAAGGGTTCCTGGTCTCTTAAAAGATAACCGGGTTACCACACGCTTCTGCCAAGTTGACCTTACGTAATGTTCTTGACATTATCTCTGTGTCGCTGTGACATTCAACGCATCGCATGCACGTGCCCTCTCGCTATTCAGTCGTGAGGACCTTTGAACTACGCCTGCGTCTCCTTAATAATGATACATTTTTATTAAAATATAAGTTAACAAAGAATTTCCAATAAAGATACAATTGCAATTAAAGGGAAATGATCCAGTTCATAAAAATAATAAAGATTACATTTTAACTACTATCATAACCAATGAATCTTAAACAAAAATAATAAAGATTAAATTTTTACTACTATCATAACCAATGAATCTTAAACTTTACTTTGATCAAATCTTTGCTCTTTACAACTATCGCCTATGTATTTAAATGTGCAATAATACTTTATGTATCGTGTAAGAAGCACGAGAAAAGAAATTTAAGTTTTAAAACTAAGATTGACGTATGGTTGTATCGCTCGTCAAAGAAATATTGAATTAAGAAATAATTGTTGGTCATTAGGTGGAGCACCCGTAAGGGTTTCACCCGAAATGACCACACAAAAAAGGTGGGAGGGGGGAGCAACATTTGGAAGATAGCCTATCAAGGTCTAGCAACAACAAAATGTTAGTCCTTTAAAGAGCCCCAAAGTGACAGAAAGGGTATCACTCATAATTGTTCGAGAAAGTGAGTTTCCCAGTCAATCCAGTCCGGCAAGCTTCAGCAGCGAGGCTACCCCAAAAATGTAGCTAAGGGATAATGAACATATGCATTTTTTTAAAAATAAAAAGAGAACCATTGTCAGCTATGGAATATCCAACGGGCTGTGTATTTGCTTGTTAACATAGGACGAGTGACGAGGTATGCCATATCTTCCAAGGGTACCACTGCAAGAACCTTACACAAGGATATCGGAAGATCAAAAAAGGGGGGGGGGTGTATAAAATTATCGTGGGTTAGGATGAACGTTTTGAGACCAGCAGAGGATCCTCTGCATCTGGTGACGGAGGGGTGTTCTTTTCCCCTTGGATGATCGGGTGAGGGGTGTTTTTTTCCCCTTGAATAATCGGGTGAGGGGTGTTCTTTTCCCCTTGAATGACCGGTGGAGGGGATATTCTTTGGCCTTGGGTGACGGAGGGGTGTTTTTACCCCCTGATGAGTAATGGAGGGGTTTTATTTCCCTCCTGTTGAGTGATTGGCGGGGTGCTTTTACCTCCTGGTGTGTGACGGAAAGGTGTTCTGTTTTCCGGTGGTTTAAGGGGGGGGGGTTGCTCCACCCCGAGCGTTATCTGTGCATGTTTTTGACTCTAACATATTAAGCATCACAGGCCAACTGCAGACTTTTTTGGTGTGCACGGAGGAGATGAAACACTAATTAGTCCGCCCTATGCAGCACATACACCTCTCTACTCCCACCGCTGCTATGTATCTTGTCATTGGCTACGTACGTACGTCGGTCAAGTTAAATGAAAACCTTGTCTTTAAAAAATTAAATTGAGATTATTAAACCTGCGTAGACGGCTAAGCATGTGGGGTGGGGAGCGGGTGAAAAAATCGTTATCATCGTCGTTGATAGGAGCTATCTCAGGTGATACATAACCCACAGCCTGATGTATAGAGTATATCCGAGTTTCACTTCCAAGCAAGTGTGGGATACTGTGTGCTAGGATCGCCTGTGATGTACTAATGTGGGCCAAATGATGCAGAGATAAATGTTCAGTTACAAGATCAAGTAGTCAGAAAATACGACCGACATCGCATCCTTGGCTGCCGATCAAATGGGTGGAGAAAAAAACAAGGGGGGGGGTGCGATAAGTAAAGGAGACCGTCTGTGTGGTGGGGGTGTCTATTAAATCGTTTTGAAAAAATTATATATTTTCACTCATTCTAAATAAATTGATTTGATTAATTGATTTCACTATTGTATTCCTTCGTAGATTATGAACTAGATACGACCCGCAGCGCAGCATATTTGTTCTTAGATAGTGCAAAGAAAGGGGGGGCGGTGAGAAAAACAGACGCAGACAGCAGCACGAAGAAATTAGAACAACCTGTGTGAACCGCCGACTCAAGCAGCATTGTTGGTCTTGACACCTGCTCTTTGCTGTCGAGCTACATGCCCCCACCCTGCATCCAAACACGCTTGCCAACCATAAACTGTGATTTGGTGACCCTAGCGATGATCATTCGTCATGCTTGTTTGCTCGCTTCTTGTGCTTGTCGTAATTACTGGCCAATTATATATACAAAATACGACCCGCGGCGTCGCATACGCCACAGACTTGCTCATCATAAATAGTGCAAAGAACGGGGTATGTGTGTGTGAGAGAACGGATACAAACAGTAGAATGAAGTAATGAAAACAAAGTGAGTAAATGTGAAGACAAGTGCTCAAGTGCACAGCGGTTGTTGTTACCCGCCCTCCCACTCTTTACTACCATACCTTGCCAACCATAAACTGTGATTTGCCGATACTAGGGTTAGTCATGTTTGCAAAAAATGGGAAAAAGAACGGGCAGAATTTTTTTTAATTTTTTTTTAAAAAATTGTTCACTCTGGGGCTTGAACCAAGGACTTTCCGCATTCAAGGCGAATGTGATAATGACTACATACGAATCATAAGTTATTCCGTCAAGAACCAACGCAAGACGCATTTTTGCCATGACCACCCCCACCTTTTTTTCTTCTCTTTTCATCCCACCACGCATGCCCACTGTGACCTTTCGACCCCAGCGGAAGTCATTCGTTATGCTGGTTTGCACATACCCGTTGAAGTGAATTATACATACGGATACATATATATATATATAGAGAGAGAAAGAGATTTTTTAAAAACTTTTCATAACTGATCTAATTATTATAAAGGATAAAATATTTTAATATAAGAAGCAAATATTTAATAAAATGGAAACTAATTAGAGTATATCTTTCCATTCAGAAAAGTCTCAACTGTGAAGAGTAGCAAAGAAAAAGAAACAAATTCGAAATATTTCTTGCATGGGAAAAGAACTAACCCAAACTAAAGATGCACAATACTTAAGGGTATTAATAAATGAGAAATTATCATGGAATCTCCGTGTCAATGAAGTATTGAAAAATCCAACAAAAACCTTAAGCTTTATAAAGAGAATTTTTTTACATATGTAATAAGAATATAAAACTAAAATTGTACCTTACTTTGGTGAGACCTGTACTAAAATATGCGTCCTCTGTATGGGACCCATCCACCAAAGAAAACATCGATGAAATAGAACAAATTCAAAAAAGTGTTGCTAGACTCATTACTGGAGAATATTCAAAACTGTCAAGAGTAACACCATTAGTTAAATCATTAAACCTTGAAGCGCTTGTGGATTGAAGAACCAAGAGTAAAGTTGTCATCATACGTAGGTCAATTATTCTAACCTGGACAAACAATACAAATATAAACCTAATACAACCGTCAGATAGACATAACAATAAAAAAACGTTTTAAAAGTTCCATATGCAAGAACAAACACATACAACTTCTCTTTCTTCCCGTTTTGGAATTCGGACGTGGAACGGGTTGCTTGAGGAAACCAGGAAAACAACCAATTTTTCAACATTTAAAACTCTAAAAAAAAAAATGCAAGACTCAATAAAAACCATGGATAAACGTAGGACGCATTGATCTTCTGTATGGAAAGAGCTTCTGTAGATAACATTAGATAAATCATGGCAGATTGTCATAATTAATATTGTAGTTGTGCATTAAAAAAAATTAAAAACTTTTCTTCCAAAATTTAAAAGTTTGAAAATTTGGTGTTTAATTTTTCTTTGCAGACTTTCTATTTTCTACAACTTAAGCTCTTTTCTACTTAATTTTATTCAAAGTTTACTACGTTTATTTAAGATGACAATCTCTGTTCCCTTTTTTTTACGCATAGCCATTTCGAATGATCTTGACCGCTGTAAGACACACCTACTTTGCAAGGCTTGTGTGATCATCAAATTATAAGATAAGAACTGTATTCTGCACAGAGCCACCGTTAAAATAACTTATTGTCCTCAATTATTTTATTTTTTTAAAATCCCGATCCTTCACTATCGGCAGGTTTTTTTTTTATTTAAAAAAAGAGAAAAAAATTATGTTTGAGAAGCGCCGATGAAATGTTCGGAGGTAAAGGGGAAAGGTCCAGGAAGAAATGTTTGTCTATAGACGGTAAGGTTTTATTGATTGCGTCCAGCCCCGAGAGTTAGGTCCCTACGCTAAGTACAGCACTTACTTGACAACAGTCAAAAACCGCCTCAGATTGATGGCATCTTCGAGATCAAACGATTGAATCGTGGGGGCAGGACGTGTTGGCGCTGGTGGTGTTTGGTGTTTGATAAAGAGTGGTGTCATTTTTGAAGAACTGGGAATATGACTTTTGCTTTGTCGTTTATTTCCTTTATTTATTTAATTATATTTATTTCAGTAATTTATTTGTTTTATTTAAATTATATACATTATTTATTTAAAAATATCATTTTTTAAACGTAAAAAACCTAAGTTTTCGACTATAAATCCTTTATTTACGAGACATAACTAAAAGTATGTTCATTTTAATGCGCATCGCACGACAATACAAAAATAAACAATTTATACAATGCACGCCGTGTGACAGATTAGCATAAACATTTACAGATCGGGAATATGTTTTTACAAAGTATCATCTATATAATATGCACCGCACCGCGCGACAGCATAGTATTAAAAAGGTTGTTCAATATAATACGCACCGCGACACTCTAGCACTAAAATTAACACGCTACATAACTACTTAGATATAAATTAAGATATAAAAATTCATTAATTTAATTACAGTACGATCCATCGATCTGAAATTTTGATAGATCATTTTTATCGTCGGCACGAGTCTGTCTGCAAAATTTCAGTTCGCCAGTATACGGGGAAGTGGCTAAAAAAATCGATCCAAAGTTTTTTTTCGCTAAACAAACATTCAAACGCTTCGAGTTAGTATAAAGGATATTAGGGCTGGAACTGTTTGTAATTTTTATAACGCATATATATTTTCCGTTAAGTTGCGATTCATTATTTTCGCGAAATCGGTTAAGTCGCGGTAACTCCATGACTTCCAAATTCGTTCTGCTGTGCAAGAAATAAGGAAAAAAAACTTTTTTGTTTACATATGAACGTAAAAATAAATAATAATAATAATACCCATGCCCTTCCTATCTTACTGAACTTTTGTCGGTCTACTCACCAAGTCGTCAGCTACGCTCTTCTGAAGATACACGCATTATCTGTGTTCCTAAGACACGAACTAAAACATTTGGTGAAAGGTCATTCTCTTTTTGTGCAGCCAAACAATGGAATTCTCTACCATTATACATCCGTAGTATTTCAACTACTAAGTCCTTCACGACTGCACTTAAGACACATCTTTTCAAAATTTATTTTCAAAATTAATGAAACTACATTTCTTTTAATTTTAATAATTAACGTAGCTGATATATAACATATTGTCATTTATGTGGTTAGTATGATATGAATGTTTATTTAATTAATATTTGTATTTTTATCTCTATGTAAAGCGCTGTGAGCCCGGCTCCTTGCTGGGATACAGCGCTATATAAATTATAACTTTATTATTTTATTATTATTAAAAGTATGTTAGTAAAAAAATATTATTTATCAGTAAATTAGATAAAAAATTAGAAATATTTTATTAAATGTTTATTAAATTTTAATCGATGAAAATTTGTAATGATTAGTCTTTAATTAATCGTTAATTTCCGTATCCCTAATATATATANGGGGGGGGGGTGAACGTAAGTTTATTCCAGGGGCTTTGAAACTTTTTACAAGGCAGGCCAAATTCTAAGAAGTAAAGATATCCGGGGGCTGAATTAAGATTATTTAAAAAAATCATCTATCTTTGAAAAGTTTTTATTGCATTTAAATTTGAAATTTGAAGGTGAAATTTAGATCTTGAGAACTTAGTTGAGTGTTATGCAAAACCATAAACGGCTCTGAGTTCTCTGGATTAGGATAACACGGCAGCTTAGTTTTCATTTTATTTTCTACTTTTATTTGTTTTTCTCTATTAGTTCGTTGCTGAGGGCTTTTTGTCTAAACATTTGTCTTGCGATGACTTCCAGTCAGGCCTGCACATACCCTGTTTAATGACATATTTATAAAAATATAAAGCCCTAATTCCAGTCCCAACCATATTTTTTGTTCTGCTCACACAAGTGTGTCGAGCCAAACAAGCTGAGCATTTTCGTACAAAATTTTTGAATCTCTTTTGGAATCTCTGTAACCAACTGACGGTAAAAGTCAATGAGAGAAAGATGTTCTTGTCTTTTGTGACATTCAGCATCACTTTGCAGCTCAGTGAGTTCCAGTTGTAGATGACCTGGAGCATCATCATGGTTCACAGAGAAAGGTGAAGAAAAACATGATTTCCTTTTCAACAGTTGCAAAGTCCTGAAAGCGTCTTTGAAATTGACCAGCCAGGGAGGGACATTATATCTGCAACAAATACCCCCGCCTTTGCTCAGTGAATTTTCTTTTTGGAAAACTTGTTGGATTTCCTGTAGTGTGTGGCAAATGTGTGGATTTGTCTGCTTTTGAGACAGTTGACTTTGAAAAAGGCCTCGACGTGTGAAAATAATTAGCTTACCACTGCGTTGTGCCCTTAAAGAATTGTGCTACGAATTGGATGGTTTTTTTTTCACATCAATCAAAAATTCAAAATCTGTCAGCCAAACAGTATCAGATAGTTCTGAAATTGGTTTTTCCTTATTTTCTATGAATTTCCCAATTCTTTTTACAATCGCCACCGCCCCCCCCCCCCCCC
>MUZC01004717.1:219957-235540 GCA_002072015.1 Radix auricularia | reverse complement strand
AAAAAAAAAAAAAACAACAACAAACAAACAAACAAACTGAGCCATCTTACATCATTGTGATGATACACATCATATTCTTATTCTCCCTGGATGAGAAAAAAAAAAAGAAACTGCTGAAACTGGCTGTGAAACAGGCTTTAGAGCTAATAGAGTTTATAGCTTTAACACTAGGTTAATGTGTTTCGGACGAAAACTTGTTGGTGAATGATACAGTGAAGTTTAAAAACTTTGCCATCTTCTTTGCTACACACAAACGTTGCTAGTCCACTGTGCTCACCAGCAATCTTCCATCTAAGATTCGTTGGTTCGTGTACAAAGTAATATAACTCATGTACAAAGTAATACAACTCGTATACAAAGTAATACAGCTCGTGTGTAAAGTTGCACCGCACCCGTATTTGTGCAATATTTTACAAAATTTGCTGCGTGGTAATTCTAACTGCTGCGTGACTTTGGTCAGATTTCTGTGCAGCTTAAAGAAAACGTTGCTCACTAGTCATTGCAGCGGAGCAATCAGTAATAATGATACATATTTTCCCCGTTTCTAAAGTAATGTTACTGACAGCAGGAAAAAAAATCATGTTAAGCCTGGTCCCTTTTGGAACTCAGGACGTGTTAGCGCATTTTCGTATTATGTATCAGTACTTATGTTAGATATCAGCAATATGTAGTTATCAGTAATTGTGTTTAGATTTTAGACATATTTTTATGAATTTTCTTGTGTAATGAATATACCACAAATGATGACGTAAAACTCTCTAAACTTTTACACATATTCTAATGACGTCAACAAAAAAAAACTAATACTTTTGATAATACTAAGACTTCCGGCAATGGCGGCCGTTGCCTGCGCCAGTGTTATCTCTCGATTCGCAATGTTTTTTGGTAGTTTTAACGGGTTTTTTTAACGGATCGAGTAACTGAGTGTTGATGCACAAATGGCAGGTCAGGACATACAAAAAACATATATACATCATGGGTCTAGGACTTATGGATGCTGAGATCTAGGGTGATGACAGACGGACGGACGGACGGACAAAACGGGTGCAATAGCGCATTCGACTTCTCGAAAATGCGCTAAAAACAGAAGCAAATAAATCTGTTCCACTTGTTCGTTTTTAGACTGTGGAGGTAAAGTGAATGGTAAACATTAAAACGTCATCGATTTTTGCCATCTTATGACGTACTAAACATGTTACAAAGTTTCGAATTTTCTTATAAATATAATGTCGTTACAGAAATAATATGTCAGTCAAATAATTCAGATGTGGGCTGGACTTTGGACTCGCCCGGATTACATTAACCCATTCTGCGCCCCTGGTAGGCATGAATCAAAATATGCACAAATAGTGGTTACTGTAATCATAGACTTTGCGTCATTAGTGAAGATCTCCCGTAAGAGGGAAGCCTGGACATTAGAAATCTGAGTTTCTATGAAAGTTCTTTGTTATATTTCACTGCCATGCGTCTGCCCGCCCACACTTACGAATACCTTGTCCTTGTTATTGAACACTGTGTAAACAGGAGAGAAACATTGAAGAAATCATCGATTCGGTGTCAAACAAAATCAGACTTTGGTCTACATCTGGGGGGTCGACAAACTCTGTTTTGATCTCAGCGACTAAAATAGTCAACGTATTTTTCACGACGTGCCCAAGAGTCGACTTGACTTGACGTGTCTCTTACCTAGTCGTATGCTGTACTTATGACTTGTATTATATCAACGCCAGCCCGGAAAGTCATGCGTATTCATATTTTTATATTTAAATTTGTTTAGGGATGATCACGCCTACGTTATGATGTGTCAACTATAGGGAAGTGATCAGGTGTGATCAATACGTTGTTGACACATTGAGGACGTGCGACATGGGTTGTTACGATATGAAAACGGTTTTCAATGATGTAGCATCGTGCGTTCAAAAGCGCTGAACGGCTATCGGCCTAACAGAGGCACCACAGCTGTAGAAAAATTACCCTAATAAAGTCTTTCTTCTTAATCTGAAAATCCACTGTGCACTCTGTGAATGGTGTTCAGTGAGGACGATTAGTGCTGGTCTCCTAAACAGGACGTGGCTCTCTCTCAGCTTATTTTGAAACTTGTAATCTGAAGAGAGGGTTGAAAACATGGTTGTTTGACCAAAGAGAGGGTTGAAACCATGGTTGACTGACCCAAAGAAAGGGTTGAAAATGTTATAGTCTGAGCTTATTTTGCAATTCATTAAAGAATGTAATTTTTACAAAGTTTTAAATGTAACTTATACTTTAGTCTGATGTTATCTTCATTAAAGAATGAGCACCCAATAACTTGGAGTAGGAGTAATAGTAGAATTTTATGTGCAGGGGCATTTTGTATTCGAGTGCGCTGGCGAGCATGACGTCAAATTCTCTTACATTATATGATCACGCTCCGGCTTGATGCTGTCTTACTTTTCTGAACAAACAAAAAAAGAATTAAAGTGCGAAGGGCTCAGGATGTGGTGGTGGTTGAATGAAATTATGTAAATTGGACCAGAGCTCGTTAGACGTAACGTTGTCTTTGATTGACTTAACGTAAAGCGAAAGAATTTTCTGATGTGCCGTTTAAAGGTTTGCGACCATTTGCTTCTCGAACACTTTCTCTGTGAACTGTCTGCGCCTCTCGCCGGGGAATTTCGAAGGTAAGTAATGCTTCGTCATAACTTTAATTAAAACGGAGTGCCTGTACTTTCCAAAACATTACCACCCCCCCACCCAACCTCCTTGTCTGAACATCCGCGCGCGACCTATTGATGCCAATGGGATGTCTTTCGGGGTGGGGTTGGGAGGGGGGTCTGATTGGTTACCTTTAACAACACACAATGGCGGCCTTGGATGGGGTCGGCAGCACTGACAGCTCATTGGGAAATAAACATGTCCGATAACGAGGCCTACCGTTAGTATAAACTTAAAGGTTCTGCCGTGTTTCATGGGTTCGTGTGTACTACAAGAAACCTTGGGAGTAAAGAGGGCACTCAGACCAAATGTATGGGACGAACAGAAATGATCTCAGGAACAAATTAGGCAATTGAGTCGTAAACTTTATAATTTCTAGCGACGGAGATATCCAGGAACAGGGGCGGACTTAGAAATACAAGGTGCTAGGTGTTTGGAGCAGTGGTCCTCTAACTCCGTGCGGTGGACTCGTACCGGTCTGTAGAACATAGGGTACCGTGCCGCCCAGGAAACTTTGAATTAATTCCATTTTAATAATTTTATTTACTGTGTTGTATTTTTCTTGAAGTTGTGCGACTTTCTAGTGAGTTAAACACGTTAAATCCATTTATGGCGTTTGCCATTTTACTTTGAGGCATTTTTAATACATGAAATTATAATTATATTATCAAAACAATGGGGGAAAAATCAAGATCCGACCCCGCACATACTTCTCAGCGGGCCGCGGCAAAATTATGAAGCGTTTACCGTTCGGCAGCGATAGAAAGGTTGGTGACCACCGGATTAGAGAACACTTTTATTAAATAATCTGACCCGACTCAAAGAGAGGGGAGAAGTGGATGGGGCGTTCGCCTGGAGCTACGTAAACAGGAAAAACAAAATTAGGAATTATAACAGAAGGACGTTGGGGTATTGACAGGGTCTACAGTGAGGTATTGACTGGGTCCACGGTGAGGTGTTGACTGGGTCCACGGTGAGGTATTGACTGGGTCCACAGTGAGGTATTGACTGGGAACACGGTGAGGTATTCACTTGGAAGTAAAATAGTAAAGTTCTATTTACAAACCCTTGGCGTACTATTAAGAAAACAACTGATCCTGTCACATGAAATACCCCGACATATTATGCTACCCGCCTTTAAACAATCATCACATAAAATACCCCGACATATTATCCTACCCGCCTTTGGACAATCATCACATGAAATACCCCGACATATTGTGCTACCCGTCTTTAAACAATCATCACATGAAATACCCCGACATATTATGCTACCCGCCTTTAAACAATCATCACATAAAATACCCCGACATATTATGCTACCCGCCTTTGGACAATCATCACATAAAATACCCCGACATATTGTGCTACCCGTCTTTAAACAATCATCACATGAAATACCCCGACATATTATGCTACTCGTCTTTAAACCATCATCACATGAAATACCCCGACATATTATTCTACCCGCCTTTGGACAATCATCACATGAAATACCCCGACATATTATGCTACCCGCCTTCAAACAATCATCACATGAAATTCCCCGACATATTATGCTACCCGCCTTCAAACAATCATCACATGAAATACCCCGACATATTATGCTACCCGCCTTTAAACAATCATCACATAAATACCCCGACATATGCTACCCGCCTTCAAACAATCATCACATGAAATACCCCGACATATTATGCTACCCGCCTTTAAACAATCATCACATAAATACCCCGACATATGCTACCCGCCTTTAAACAATCATCACATAAAGACCCCGACATATTATGGTACCCGCCTTTAAACAATCATCACATAAATACCCCGACATATTATGCTACCCGCCTTTAAACAATCATCACCTGAAACTACAAAAGGACAGTGTCACTCAATTTTTCTCTGGCTTAGTGCAGTGTCATCTCTCCTAAGAAAACAAGGCTGACGTGTCGCTCTGTTGTTAGAGATTTTTATGGCCTCACGGACAGGAGCCGACAACTTCCTATTTAAGGAACTCCCCCCACCCCCCAACCTTCAAATTTATTTTCACAGATAAGACCTGTTCTGTCCTATCGCAAACTTGAACCAGAGTGGGGCTGGGGCCATTATCGCTGTTTTTGAACATGTCACTCACTCGGGGCAGTAGTTCTGTCATCACGAGCACATGGCGTGGTCATTCACGTGCTTCAGGCTGGTGTGGGGATGAGGGGGTAGGAGAATAGACATGGGCGGGGGGTGCGTGAGCATAGTTTTCTTAAGAATGAAAAGGAGCTATTCTTAAAATGAATTAAGGGATATTATGTTCCATTTGTTCCCACATAAATTGCGTCTTTTTACTGCTTGTATTGTTTCGGTGATTTAACTCTTGTGTTGAAATTGTATTTTTCGTTTCTCAAGTCTTCCTCTTTAAAAACAACTGTATTTGATTAGCAATGCAAGCTGCCCTGTTGTTAAAACTATAATTTTTCAGTAGACAAAACGATAAATATGTAAAGTTTTCGTGTAAAATTCTGTATTTCTTTTAATGCCATGCTTTTGCATGTTTTCATCATGATTTGCTAAGTTAAAATGATGGACATTGTGGAAATGAGAGTCTATTGAGAATTTCGTCATTCATAGGGACATAGTCCGTGGCCTGACTTCTTCACTACATCAGCTCTATCTATGGGAGCTAATGGCAGAAGTTTCTGTGGCCATGGCGGCCATTCGAAGGGGACCTTAGCCCTCTAGGGTGCCATCGTCGTAGATTCAAATACAAATATAATAACTCGACTTTTGACATCTGTCTCTACTCGACCATTGGCACTTGTCTCAAGTAGACCATTGGCACCTGTCTCAACTAGACCTTTGGCACCTGTCTCAACTAGACCATTGGCACTTGTCTCAAGTAGACCATTGGCACCTGTCTCAACTAGACCATTGGCACTTGTCTCAAGTAGACCATTGGCAACTGTCTCAACTAGACCATTAGCACTTGTCTCAAGTAGACCATTGGCACCTGTCTCAACTAGACCATTGGCACCTGTCTCAAGTAGACCATTGGCACATGTCTCAACTAGACCATTGGCACTTGTCTCAAGTAGACCATTGGCACCTGTCTCAACTAGACCATTGGCACTTGTCTCGTCTCAAGTAGACCATTGGCACCTGTCTCAACTAGACCATTGGCACTTGTCTCAAGTAGACCATTGGCACCTGTCTCAACTAGACCACTGGCACTTGTCTCAAGTAGACCATTGGCACCTGTCTCAACTAGACCATTGGCACTTGTCTCAAGTAGACCATTGGCACTTGTCTCAACTAGACCATTGGCACCTGTCTCAACTAGAATATTGGCACCAGTCTCAACTAGACCATTGGCACTTGTCTCAACTAGAATATTGGCACCAGTCTCAACTAGACCATTGGCACTTGTCTCAAGTAGACCATTGGCACCTGTCTCAACTAGACCATTGGCACATGTCTCAACTAGACCATTGGCACCTGTCTCAAGTAGACCATTGGTACCAGTCTCAACTAGACCATTGGCACCTGTCTCAAGTAGACCATTGGTACCAGTCTCAACTAGACCATTGGCACATGTCTCAAGTAGACCATTGGCACCTGTCTCAACTAGACCATTGGCACATGTCTCGCACTTAGATCCTGCTATCTTTTACTCTTCCTGACATTGTCCAGCCTGTCTCAACCGGGCGTCTGCCACTTTTCTCCCATGTACTACAGGTGACGTTACATCAACGTACTCCTGTGAGCCAGGTAGTTTTCTCTTGGCCCACCGTTGACACGAGACGATGCTATACGAAGAGTCCTGCCTACTCCCGTCTCCCGCCTGTACATTCACCTACCATCCACATTCTTCTTTCGTTTCTCAGTTGAGGTTTCATATCCCTCCCTCAGTCTGTAACAATTTTAAGTGTTTTGACAACAAGCAAAGAATGAGAAATTTAAAGCAGTAGTTGAAATCAAATATCTGACAATAAAAGAATTTAATTTGGCGTGGGGCTGGCAGATCTGAAGGTATACTATTTAACACGAACTGACCCCCTCTCCCAGTTAAAAGAGTAAAATTGTACCGTATCGTGTTGGCACTGTAAGACGATATCAAATAAGCGCTTCCCATCTTCAGCTCTGAATGACTTAGGAAGCACCAGAAAGGAGGGGGGGCTTCTTTAGTGATACTAAGAGTGCTTGTTGATGTGGTAGTCGATAGATCCACTTCTTTGTGTGGCAGTGCAGATACATCCACTTAGTGCAGTGTAGATAGATCCACTGTTTTGTGTGGCAGTGTAGATAGATCCACTTGTTTGTGTGGCAGTGCAGATAGATCCACTTGTTTGTGTGGCAGTGCAGATACATCCACTTAGTGCAGTGCAGATAGATCCACTTGTTTGTGTGGCAGTGTAGATAAATCCACTTTTTTGTGTGGCAGTGTAGATAGATCCACTTGTTTGTGTGGCAGTGCAGATAGATCCACTTGTTTGTGTGGCAGTGCAGATACATCCACTTAATGCAGTGCAGATAGATCCACTTGTTTGTGTGGCAGTGCAGATACACCACTTAGTGCAGTGCAGATAGATCTGACAGTCAACTGAGATGCGGTCGGACTATAGTTGTAAGACTAATTGTGAAACTAACAGATTTATTGAACCAAAGAGTCGGAAACTTTATGTCACACATTGCGCTTACGCGAACCCCCACCTTTATTCTTACCTCTATCAAGTCTCTCATACGACATAACTTTACACCAGGTGTGCGAAACCTAAAACTAAGTTATGGTCAGTGTTTGAGCTATAACTGGACTCTGACTTTTTGGTGCTGACTACCCGTGTTGAAAGTCTAATGGTTCACGTCAAACATCTACATTATACAAACGCCGTCAATTCGAAATCTTCAAATAGTTTTATTACCACCTGACGCGTCAACTTATGCACTAAGGCGGGGGTGGCGAACTTTGGTTAGTCTTACTGACAATAGTTGCAATATCAAAATATAATTAATGCTACGTTCGAAGTAGGTCCACCCGTGATAAAACTATTCCGTAATGGCTGTTGCCATGTAGGCACTGAATACGGTCTATTGGTGTCTATAGTGTTGCTTGGTCTGCCAACTAATGGTGCAGTAGAAAGAAAGAACAAAGCCATTGTGACGGCACTGTCTGAGTTTCACACACGGAATTAAGTTGGTTTTGTTTGTTTGTTTGTTTTTTTAGAATTTATTATTATTATTATTTTTAAAAAATAGATGCAAGAAATTTCAAGTCAAAGGAGAGAAAAATGTAAAAGGAAGAGAAGCGATTACATTGCTGATACTTGTCATAATAGGAATTATTAAATAATTTATTGATAATAATTAGTTATTTGTTGTAGCTAATGAATGTCAAACTTTAATTTGAGAATATCTTTGCCCTGCCTAACTAACGCAAATGAATTGAATTGTGTAATAATACTATTACTTATAGTATAAGCTGGTAACCATGAGAAAATTACTTTAAATTTTTAAACTATGATTAACTTTTACTTGGATCACGATAGGGCTACCCGCAATATAGGTATTTAATAAACAACCCGTAAAAAACACAGTTTTTGACTATAAGTCCTTTATATATGAGTCATAACTGAAAATCCTACATGTGGAAGAAAATCAGCAGTCCCGAGCCTGCGCTCTTCATGGGGCTTCCCGGAAAACCCCCTCAGCCCTCTGGCCCCCTAAGGGACGTAAAGACTGAGAAGCCCCCCCCCCCCGGAGCGGTCGCTGCTACAAGCGGCCGCCTGGGCGTCCAGGGCACTGGGCCGAAAACGCCTCCCACTAAAGTGTGCCTCCTGAGGGAGGTGTGGAATTTCCCTACTGTGACTCGCTATCAACATAGTATCACTTTGGCGCCACCACGGCAAAGCTTACGAGTCTATACAGTTTAGATCGCCGCAAAGCGTGGGGATCATCACTGACCTAACTAGGGTTTAACCCCCACCGGAAGGTTTCCTCAGAGCTGGCGACCAAAAGTCATAACTAAAAGTATTGATTATGTTCAATATAATACCGCGCGTCAGACCGTGACAGACCCCTGTGATATCGAGGGCTGGAGTGAAACTCAAGTGACCTGTGGAGGTCAACTATAGCAGACGGCTACACATGCTATAAAGAGATAAACACGGTACATTCGATCGATCTGACATTTCGATATTATGCATTGTTAGGCGACACAAGTCTATGTGCAAAATTTCAGCTCGGTAGGATCATGGGATGTGCGTCATTTATTACTTTTGTTTTTCCGCGGACGGGCGGGACCAAGAGATCACGACAGAGAGACTAAGTTAATATAAGGGATTTAAAAAGGCATCACCCTAAAGTGTGACTCCCGAAAGCGCAACTAAAGAAATACTTTTTTTAAAAGGTCAGAGAGAGAAGGCACCCATGGCAGCACAGTCTGACAAAATGCATATATACAGTAATTTAGTGTTACTGTACATATGCATATTCTATTTTAAAAAACCCATCAGCGCGTTTGGTGCGTCTTTTGTTCCCTTTGATAAGAATAATAGTACATGTTATTAGTATTTTTTAGTATAGTTTTGTAAAGTTTGATGTTAAATTGAATATAAATTAAGTAAAGGGGACAAAAAAAGTGTGCCGTGTTTGAACAGTGAGTTGGAGCCTACTCGAATTAATATAACGATAAAGATCGATGAAAGATGATTATGTTGTCAGTTAACATGAGTAAGTGGGAGGTAAAGCCATCTCCTCTGTTTATCGTGTTATTTAAAGTCCTCATAATATGTGGCTATGTTGTCAGTTAACATGAGTAAGTGGGAGGTAACGCCATCTCCTCTGTTTATCGTGTTATTTAAAGTCCTGACTATATGTGGCTATGTTGTCAGTTAACATGAGTAAGTGGGAGGTAACGCCATCACCTCTGTTTATCGTGTTATTTAAAGTCCTCATTATAAGTGACTATAACCAAAAAGTTCACTTGGATTAATATATCACCTACATAGCTTGTATGAATGACGGTTTAACTGTGCCGATGATGAACCTTTGCCTTTATAGCCGCGACGTTCCTTAACCTTGTGTGTTAACTCTTTTAACAGTGGACATCTTATGTTATATCGTTTCATCTTATATCGTCTGTATTTATGTTTTGTGACCACGCTTAAGTCTCAGGTCAGAGGTCTCGTGCACTTTTACCACAAGGCTAAACCGTGTTGTCTAACGCTTACGTCACTTGTGCTGTAACCTGAGACGACTCGCCCCGCCAGTGCTGTTTCTCACAAAGAGACTTCAGGACAAGTTCAGGATTCACTCAAGCATATGTGATGATGTCCTTAGTTGCCGTTTTTAAAATAGTATTATTATTAAATTATATTGTGTTGACAAGAGTGTTCACTTTTTTTTAATATTACATTTTAATTTTCGGACTTTGAATTTTTGTTTAAATTAGTTAATATACCCGGCGTACCAGGCCTGTATTAAGGATCCAATTTGGTATCTCATCCAAAACGATCCCCATGCATAATTGGATCCCCTTCTTGGTCTAATCCCTTTTCCTAATATGATCCATTACGTCGGTGAGATCACATTATAATTATAATGGGGTCCGATTCTTGGTGCTTATAGAATTTAAGACTCCCTGTAACGAGATTTTTATTTTCCTAATCACGTCCTGATATTTTTTAAAAAAAAAAAAAAAGAAGAAGAAGAAAGAAAGAAAGAAAGACATAAAAACATGTGTAATTTTTTTGTTGGGTGAGCTCCCCAAGGTCGTCCTTGTATCAACATCTCTCTGTGTCCGGCCTTCACGTGGGACCTGCTGTCCAAGGACAAAAATAGTAATTCGTTATTGTTGCATTTCGTGTGGAGTCAGCCTCCCATAATTCACCGTTTGGTTTTAATGTCGATATATTTCAGGATTTCTTTGTTATCCCTGATGGCACTTGCCTTTTGATGAATAGTCGAGACATTTTTCTTTATAAACAAGTTGGCACATTCGTGTTGTGTTGCGTATTGTAAGCTGCATTAACTTTAACAGCTACCTATAAATACTGTTAGTACTTACGAAGCTTATAATTCTAATAAAAAGCTGCACCGTCGTAAATTAAAACCATTTTCCTTTAAACAAACATCTGATTGGCTGCTCAATAAACACAAAGACATCTAAGAATCACTTGACGTTATTCAGAATGTTCCCAAATTAAATAGTTTAGTTAACACCACAAAATTGTTCACTGCTTCTTCACACTTTAACTGATCATATAACTTAACAAATCATACCATTTCACATCGCTCAGCGGCTTTCAAGTCGTCATCAGTGCCCCCTCTTTTCTTCCTTTTAAATCCCTTATATTAACTTCAGCGTCTTGCCTTGGTCCCGCCCGTCCGCGGAATAAACAAAAGTAAATAAACGACCCGTAAAAACAAAGTTTTGACTATAAATCCCTTCTATATGAGACAGAAATAAAAGTATTGATTATATTCAAAATGAAATGCACCGTGCGAAAAATATTTACAGGGGACGTGTGTGGGTGTGGTCACCCATGGTGAGACTGAACTCCGGCAAACTTCTGAATGTCAACAACAGAGGGCTACCATACATTTATATAGAGATAAACTAAATGTGCTTTAATTCAATTACGGTACATTCGATCGATCTGAAATTTTGATACAATTCATTATTAGGTGACACGAGTCTGTGAGCAAAATTTCAGCTCGATAGCATCATGGGAAGTCAAAAATGACCCACTTTCCATGATGCTATCGAGCTGAAATTTAAAAAAAACACATGTTTTTGAGGCCCCGGCCCCCATGAGTGTGAATTTTAAAATTATATTACACCAATTGTAGTAAGAGGGTACCCAACAACTTCCAAAAGTTTTATGCTTCTAATGGGAATGGGAAAATAAGTGATTTTTACTTTTTATATAGTTAATATTAGGAAAAATACATTTGGGCCCCCAGCCCACAGTAAGGGATGTTTTTAAAAATTGTTGATCTTCTACCATCGTGGAAATGAATTTAACAAATCCCCAAAGTTTCATGCGTTTGCCTATTCGGTAAATAGGAGAATTAGCGAGTTTCAATTTTTATATAGCACATTTAAGGAATAAAAGTTTTTGGGGCCCCGGCTCCCATGAGTGAGAAATTTATCGTCGAGAGCATGTACTAAAACATGTCCAAAGTTTCATGCGTCTAACTACACGGGAAATGGAAAAATTGGTGATTTTAAATTTTTATAGAGACCAAATAAGGAAAAATCTTTTTGGGCCCCCGGCCCCACATGAGGGAGATTTTAAAAAAAAATTTCGCCAATTTTTGTAGTGAGAGGGTACCCATCAACTTCCCAAAGTTTCATGATTCTACCTACACGGAAAAAAATAGTAAAATTGGTGATTTTAAATTTTTATAGAGCCCTTATAAGGGAAAAAAATCTTTTTGGGCCCCCGGCCCCAAATGAGTGAGATTCTTTTTTTAATTTCTCCAATTTTCGTCGTTAGTGGTTACCCAAAAATTCCCCAAAGTTTCATACTTCTACTTACACGGAAAATTAGTGATTTAGGAAAAAAAACAGTTTTTGGATTTTAAAAATTCTTTTTCGCCAATTTTCGTAGTGAGAGGGTACCCAACAACTTCCCAAAGATTCATGCTTCTATCTACAGTGGAAATCGGAAAATTGGTGATTTTCAATTTTTATAGAGCCCATATAAGAAACAAATCTTTTTGGGCCCCCGGCCCCACATGAGCGAGATTTTAAAAATTCTTTTTCACCAATTTTAGTAGCGAGAGGGTACCTATCAACTCCCAAAGTTCTACGCTTCTACCTACACGGGAAATAGGAAAATTGGTGATTTTCAATTTTTATAGAGCCCTTATAAGGAGAGAAAAAACATTTTGAGCCCCCAGCCCCACATGAGTGAGAATTTTAAAATTCTTTTTCTCCAATTTTCGTCGCTAATGGGTACCCAACAACTTTCTAAAGTTTCATGTTTCTACCTACACGGAAAGTTGAAGAATTAGTGTTATAGAAAAAAATTGTTTTTGGGCCCCCGGCCCCACATGAGCGACATTTTAAAAATTCTTTTCCGCCAATTTTCGTAGTGAGAGAGTACCCATCAACTTCCCAAAGTTTCATGCTTCTACCTACACGGACAATAGGAAAATGGGTGGTTTTCAATTTTTATAAAGACCATATAATGGAGAAAAAAAATGTGGGCCCCCGGCCCCAAATGAGCGAGATTTTTTAAAATTCTTTTTCTTTAGTTTTTGTTGTTAGTGGGTATCTAACAACTTCACAAAGTTTCATGCTTCTACCTACACGGGAAGTTGGAGAATTAGTGATGTAGGGGAAAAAAGAGTTTGGGCCCCCGGCCCCACATGAGCGAGATTTTTAAAATTCTTTTTCGCCAATGTTCGTAGTGAGAGGGTACTCAAACCAAAGTTTCATGCTTCTAACTACACGGGAAGTTGGAGAATTAGTGATGAATCAGTCAGTCAGTCAGTGAGGGCTTTCCCTTTTATTAGTATAGATTTATAGTAAAAAAAAAACCGCTGAATTGTCCTGACGGGTAGTTCCCAAATCTTAGCAAATAACAATAGGTCGGATTTTCTGACTTTCTTATTCCGGTGGAGAGTATCGCATTATGTAATCGGTCTGTGAAGGGCACCATGTCACACCGCACCTAGATTTCATTGCAACCATTAATCGACACATGTGAATGTGATACTTGCGATTAATGGACCTGTCTGTATTTAATCACGGCCTCACGGTAGTAAATTCGGGTGTTCGATTTCTCCAAATAAATACCTTTCATCATTAAAAAAAAAAATTAATTTCATTTATCTGTTGCAGTTAGTATTTTTCACAGCCTTTAACTAAGCTTGTCTGACAATGATAGATCTAAGTTTAGAGAGTTTCAACTATTTTATATTTTAAAGAAACTCTAAATAACTCGATACTGTCTCGATCTTTGTAACAATAATTAGCTCAACAAGCAGCTTTATCACACAGTTTTTTTTTTTAAAAGACCGGATTCGATACCACCTCTTACTGTGTTTATAGGACTCGACTCTAATATTTCAATGCAATTTTTTTCATTTTGTAATATAGTAATTAGTATTTCAATTAGTATGCTTCATTCTTATATGACAACGCAGAAAAATTGTGTTGAATGATCTGCGGCTTTTCATTGTGTACAATCGATGTTCGAATGCTTGAGTGTTGTGGGGTTATCTCAGGAGTACTTTCAGTGGTCTCGGAATGTCGGTGTGCAAACAGTGGGGTTATCTCAGGAATACTAATGTCGGTGTGCAGTGGGGTTATCTCAGGAATACTAATGTCGGTGTGCAAACAGTGGGGTTATCTCAGGAATACTAATGTCGGTGTGCAAACAGTGGGGTTATCTCTCAGTGGTCTCAGAATGTCGGTGTGCAAACAGTGGGGTTATCTCAGGAGTACCCATGCATTTCTTTATTGTCTCCTTAACTTGTACTGGGTGGCCAAGCACAGGAGCGGCGTTTGAGGGTGGCAACTGGGGGCACTGTCCCAGGCCCCGCGTTTAGGTAGGCCCCGCGTTTCGGTCATGAACATGTCTCGTCCTGGTTAATAGCCTATACATGTAGAACCAAAGGGTGGATGGTAGAATGTATGCTGGAAACGATTGTAAAGAAACGAAAGAGGCACTCTTGTAATCCTTTTTGAAGGTCAAATTCCGTAGCGTAGCTCTAGACGTCTTTGAAAGCATTACACCGTTAGCGGAAAATAGGTCAGATGTACCATTCAGCCAATCCCCTTTATTTGTGTACACGTCATTTACAATAGATTTACTAAAATAGTTATTTTTAGAAAACTGTGTCATCGGAATGGCAGTGTCTCGGTAGTGGTGCGATCGGAAACATTAATTAGCGTCACCAAAGTGATTTCTCTATACGATATCAACATGAGTGGAAGAGATCGCGATAGATTTCGCAAATATGACTCAGGCGCATAAAAAGCTAAAAAACGCAAGCTAAGAGAAGAATTTGACAGAAGTCAAAAGGGAGCACTGGATAAGTACTTTACAAAACAAGCAGATAAACAAGATTATGATTGTCCTGCGGTTGCTATTGTAATAAGTTAGGGTCAAGGTACCCTGCATGTCGACATCTACAGTTCACTTTCAATTAGCAAAACGCATTATTTTGCAATATGTCTGCCAATAAATTGCATTTTAAATCACGTCGTAACCGGCACGTCATTTTTCGATAAGAATAAACCGTTGTTTATAGACCAGAGAAAATAATGAGCTTGTAATAATTTAATAAAAAAGTGACACGCGGTATTAAAATTACACAATAATCAAGATATATTACATATTTTTAAATACTGGTGCTTAGCGATCTTTACTAGTACTCTGGCCCCGCGGAGTCATTGCTGGCACTAGGCCCCGCGCATACCTAACGCCGCCACTGGCCAAGCAAGACAACTAGCCAGTGGACTTCACTTTTAAAAAAATCAATAATATGATATTTCTTTATTTCTTTGTCTTGAAAATGTCGTCCCCGCCCAACCCGTTATTTATTTTACCCTTATCTTTAATGGATGTAGAACCAAGGTTCTTAACCAGTTTGGAAGCACAGCACCCCAAACATTTTGATGCTGTTACTCTATCCAATCTCAATGTGGAAGCTTATTTCCTACCTTACCCACTAGAAATTTAAATGTAGAAAAAAGAGCGAATGGGCACTGTCTCAATGTGACACCAAGGACTGCTGACATCCCCGGATGACGAATCCTATTGTTCAAAGATGGTCTAGTGCTAGTCGTAAAAGTGTTTGTGTTGAGAAGGGGCTGTTGGGTGCTAGTAGGTGGCTGTGGGGTGCTAGTGGGTGGCTGTTGGGTGCTAGTGGGTGGCTGTGGGGTGCTAGTAGG
>MUZC01004717.1:181844-203902 GCA_002072015.1 Radix auricularia | reverse complement strand
AACACCACATATTTTGTTTGAGAGAGAGCCATCAACACTACATATTTTGTTTGAGAGCCATTGACACCACATATTTTGTTTGAGAGAGAGCCATCAACACCACATATTTTGTTTGAGAGAGAGCCATCAACACTACATATTTTGTTTGAGAGAGCCACAAACACCACATATTTTTTTGAGAGAGAGCCACAAACACCACATATTTTGTTTAAGAGAGAGCCATCAACACCACATATTTTGTTTGAGAGAGAACCATAAACACCACATATTTTGTTTGAGAGAGCCATAAACACCACATATTTTGTTTGAGAGCCATCGACACCACATATTTTGTTTGAGAGAGAGCCATAAACAACACATATTTTGTTTGAGAGAGAGCCATAAACACCACATATTTTGTTTGAGAGAGAGCCATAAACACCACATATTTTGTTTGAGAGAGAGCCATAAACACCACATATTTGAAAAGTAATTCTTTGAGAGCCATATATTATGTTTAAAACTAAAAATTCTAGTAAATGTGTGCATTTTGTGTAATTTCAACACTTAAATTACAATAATTATGTCTCTGAATTCTCTTTAACTCTTTCCCTGCCAATCTGATGTGCTGTTGTTTTTTTTTAATGCCATTATTATATAGATCAAAGGAGTCAGAATAAACATTTTTTAAAATAATCGAACATTTGTCTGAGAGTCAGATGCAGCCATCAATAGATCCACATCTGGCACGCGAGCCATCAATAGAGCCACATCTGGCACGTGAGCCATCAATAGATCCACATCTCGCGAGCCCTATTTTAAATCATCCATTTTTTTAAAAAGTAAATAATTTCCTTTCTGCAAATAATTTCATGTAAAATATTAAAAATCAAATTTTTAAAAACTAAAGAAAAACAATTTATTCTGTTAAAAGACTATACTATCAGAATTCATAAAAATTAAATTTTATAAAGGAGCAAAGGTCCAAAAATGTGTATAACAAAGAGAAAGTTTGTTCAGATAATATCTCTGCAAAAATAGGAAACTTTTTTTTTTTTTCTACTTTTAATTAATTTCTTTTAAATTTAAATCCTGAGATATCATTCTACGTTTTTTCTTTGCATTTTAACATTGTTTTCTGCTTTTTATTGAGTTTTTTTTTTATACTTATAGAAAGCCTTTTTAATAATAATAATAATAATAATAAAAATGGTAATTTATATAGCGCTGTATCCCAGCATGGAGCCAGGCTCACAGCGCTTTACATGGAAATAAAAATACATATAACAATAAAAAGAAACATTCATATCATATTAACTACATAAATGACAATACGCTATACTCAATACATCAGCTACGTTAATCATTTAAAGAAATGTTGTTTTATTAATTTTGAAAATAAATTTTAAAAAGATGTGTCTTAAGTGCAGTCTTGAATGACTTAGCAGTTGAAATGCTACGGATATGTAATGGAAGAGAATTCCATTGTTTGGCTGCACAAAAGGAGAATGACCTTTCGCCAAATGTTTTAGTTCTTGTCTTAGGAACACAGAGAATGCGTGTATCTGCAGAGGAGCGTAGCTGACGACTTGGTGAGTAGACTGACAAAAGTTCAGTAAGATATGAAGGGCATGAGTCAGAAAAGAAGTTGTGACACAGAACGGCCAGTTTGTAATCAATTCTGGCTTGTATGGGTAGCCAATGAAGTGAGTAAAGTAGCGGAGTAACATGGTCATGTTTTTTGGCCTTTAGAACTAATCTGGCAGCTGAATTTTGAACTCTCTGTAGTTTTTCAATGCATTGTTTTGGCGCACCTGACAGAAGAGAATTGCAGTAATCCATACGAGCCAGAACAAGAGAAACCAATTTGAAACTTTTTTTCTTGAAATCTTAACCTGTCTCCTAGAACTGGAATGCCCCCTGACTCTCACATGCTTGTTATCTAGGTTATGTCCCCTGACTCTCACAATCTTCTCTACCAGGTTCTCTGGGTAGATGGCAAAGGTGCATCCACAGATGCTAGTCCGACTAGCCCCAAGCCAGTATCCATCTCCAGGTTGGCACCAGATGGCTCGACAATTCCAGTGGAGTGGGATGACCTGCCTGTGGATGTCAAATACACCCAGCCCTACATGACTCTGCCTCTGCTCAAGCAAGAACAAGACCTTGTTACCCAGGAGCTCAGGAGAGTGCCAGATGCTTCTAAAGTTAGTCTTTTACATAAGAATTGTTTCATAACTTTGTATATTAATTAATACTGCTTAGTGATTAAAATTACTACACTACACATAAAGTTAGATGTTGTTGTGCAATAGCAGATTGCTATTGTTAAGTAAGTTTAAATTTTAAAGGAAATTTAAAGTTTACTTTTAAGTATAACAATGAACCCTTAAGCCTGAATATCCCCCCCCCCCCCCAATTTTATTAATAAACTGATAACAGAGCAAGCAAGCAGAGGTGTTTTAGTACCTTATAATGGGTCTTAGATGGACAGTTGAAATTTTTTTAAAAAATGAACTTTCTTTTTAGGTTCCTTTCCCTGGCACAAATGTCAGCATCCATAGACTGTTAGACACTTGCTTGAACTCACCCCACGTAACCAAGGAGGAGAAGCTGACCTACTTCAAACAGCTGAAAGACTGGGCTGTTCTATTTGCTGTCACCACCCACCAGCAGGTGGAAACAGAGTCCTTCTTTTCTTCGGCAGCTGTTGAGCACTTCTCTGACAGCAGCTGTTGAGCACTTCTCTGACAGCAGCTGTTGAGCACTTCTTCTCTGACAGCAGCTGTTGAGCACTTCTCTGACAGCAGCTGTTGAGCACTTCTCTGACAGCAGCTGTTGAGCACTTCTCTGACAGCTCTTGTTCATAGTCAAATTTTGTTGTGTTCCTTTATTGTGGATAAGTGCTCTGTACAACTTATTACATTGGCCTTGTTTCACTTGTTGTTAAAGCAAAACTTTAAATTAAGCAATTTATTTCAGTTTTTGTTTAGGCTGACAGAAATTTGCTAATTTTATTTTCATTCCTCACCTCATGTGCCAGCAGCATTTGTATGATGTTTATTATATTATAGAATTTAATTATTTTTGTTCACTGACGTAGTCACAGGATTTGTGGCAACTTTTCACATCAGCACTTGCTGTTGGCTGTTAGTCTCACTCATTAACTATAAATATCAGGGGTGGGATGTGGGGGAAGATAAATTTTTAACACAAAGAGAGGGATGTATCATTTACCAAAATTTCCACAAAAGGAGCTTTCTATTTAGTCATATCTTAGATTACTTGGAGTTTTAAATTTGTAATTGTTAAAATATCCTAAAATGTACCAGTGGGATGTAAAGTGTCAGCCATAATTTCAACATTTTAGTTTGACGATGAGCAAAGAGTTTTTAAGGACAGTTCACTCACTATCAGTATCACTGGACCATTTGTTTACATTTCCATTAAATTTGTTTGTTTCATCTATTTTAATTAAAAAAGAAAGGGACATGTTTTTCTTTATAAAATGTTGAGTCTATTTTGAATATTATTTAAATGTGTTTTCAAAATAGCAAATGGTTATCATCGCAACTGTACTTCAAAGTTATATATATAACTATTTTAAGCATCAGTTGATTCTCCATTTGACTTAAACACTCTCCTGAGGACTTATTTTGGGTTTTGGTTACAAACAGTAATAGCAGCAATTTTCATTGACGTTTTCATAATTTTTATATATGCTGCTTGGGAGATTTTTTGTTCAGGAAGTTGAGACTAAAATGGTTATATCTGCTACTGCTATGCGTATGAAGTTGAATATCCCACCTATTTGTCCTGTCAGCTATCAACATGAAATTGTAAAAATTCTTTATTTGGATATCAATATTAGTTAAAATATATTTTGAGGACTTTCAACATTTTCCATTAATGATAATGTATATAAACACTGTGAGATGTACCAAGGGCCAGTAATTATCTCACATGTTTACAGAACCAGTTCTCATATTGTTATTGAAAATACCTCAGCATTATTTCCCTTGAAAAGTTAAATGGGGTTGTCACCGAACTTACACACAAAAAATGTTTATAATAATTATACTTTTAATCAAAACTAACAATTTTAGGGATCAATTCAAATAAATTCTATGATAACTTATACACATGAAAGTTGAAAGTTTCAAATTTTGTAATTTAAAAAAATCAAATATGGGCATGGGCCATAAATACTTTTTTTTGTGTGGCCCTCATGGTTTACAAAATGGAGTGCTGTGTAAAATGTAAGCAAATGTCTGCAATAAATCATAATAAATGCCTTTTTTTTTTTATTTGAAAATTCTGAAATAAAATGAATTAAAATTGATATTGAGTTGATGTATTTTGTTAAAATTTGGCTTTTGAAGCTAATACTTAGGTGCTGACTAAGAGGCAAATAAATTGTTTATCTAATGAACAAAGAATTTTACTAGAACATATGTTAAACCAGAAATACTTGACATGAACTAATATTTATTTTATCACAAACGTAAAATATATATGCAAACTTCAAAGAGCATTTCCATTCTCACAAAAAGTTTTCATTTTTCCCACTTTAGGTTTTAAACAAATCCATTGTAGAAGAAACAACCACAATTTTCCACATGTCTGCATAACGTAAACAACAATTTTTTATCATAGATAACAATAATCTTTAACCAGTTTGTTGTTTATAAGCCATACTCTATTCTCCGTGCACGCTGCTTTTTTATGTAGTCTTCCATCAACTCATTGCCTGTCTTTTCTGCCGGGTAGTAGTCTTTGGGTGGTCTACCTTCTCGCAATCTCACAAAAAAATTGGTGTATCGATACTGAATTATACCATAGCGACCCCTGGCATGTCTTCTGTAACCTTTCACTATGATTCCTCTAGTTACAAAAGAGTCACCTGGTGTACACCAAAAAAAAAATCCTCATTAATAAATTATTCAATTGAAATTTTTTTGACATTATTTTGTTAAAGGAATTTATATTGGCAGTAACATTACTTTTATGTATCTTAATTGAATCCTGAAAAGAGAAGCTTAACATACTTATCCACAAGTTTGATTTGAACTCAACATTGTGATCTCGAACTGCCATTTCTTGTGCCTCTTCTAAAGTCTTTAAAATAAGATGACAAGAAGGAATTTGTTAATTCAAAGATGTAAATGTCACTTTGAAATATTTTAATCATTGGTAAAATTTGAGTTAAGGTGATTCTTTTATATTTTAATTAACTATAGATTATTCCAGTACCCTAAATTTAGAATTAATGAATAAGAAATCTGCTAACCTCCTTGAGATGAGCAGCTCCTTTTCTTCTATGAAAGGACAACTGTTTAATAGCTTCATCAATTGACATTCCTCGAATCTTTGGAGGTAAATACAGAAATATGTTTGATCAGTGCTTTTTTTTGTAAAAAAATAGGTGCCAGTACTGTGACCGGAAATGGGTTAATAACCAATGATGTAACAATACGATTGTATGCGGAAAGCCGTTTTGCATTTTATATTTTATTACTTATTGCGCGCAATTTTAAAATAATTCAATTTTAACAAATTAATAATATATTAAATTAATAATAAACGTTAAAATACAAGAAAAGTAATAATTTTTTCCCCACATTGAAAAAGGTGCCGGTACACTCTACCGGTGTGTACCGGCATAAAAAAGCCTTGTTTGATCAATTATTACGCTCCTGGTTAAATGAACAGTTTAAAAATCTTTTGTAAACTTATATATGAATGTAACAGCATTATTGATTATTTATCAACATAAATTTATATCATAATAAGGTCAATTTTACTAGGAAAATAACAAGATATAAAATAATCTTACCATGCTTGCAAGATACCACAATTTTTTTGTGGAATATTTTATCTGCATTCTATGATGGTTAATTTCCTGTGTTGATTTATGAATTTAAAGATTATTAAAGCCTTGCCAGCATAAATTGATATAAAAGTAAGCACAAGTAAACAATAACACACTGCTTATTTGGTTTTCTAAGTTTTATAACAAATTAAAAGAATATTCAAATAAATAGTATTGAATATATTATTACAAAAAATGGATAATTAAAATGAATAAATATGGGCAAGTGGTTATTATCTTATCTTCTTATCTTATCTGTAACAGAAGATTTTTGGTTATTACCAAAGGTCATTTAATAACAGAGTAAGTAAATTTCTTGTTTTTAAATCAAAATATAAAACACAACTTTTAATTGATTGTTATTAAAACACATTTAGAAATAGTGTCACACCTCAGGTGTCAGGTTTGCACATCACAATATCAAAAGTTTAAACATGTAAAGTGCAAATATCTAAACTTTCCAGCATTACTTACAGCTGGTCTTTCTGGCTCCCCTGGTGGTGTTGGTGGGTAAACTGCATCGTTGTACTTCAGCCAGTTTGGTGGCACTAATTTCACTTTGCCAATTTTTTTTGGTGGCTCTTCAAATTCTGTGTTTTTATAACTCCCATGACTGCAGCTGGTGTGTACATATGATGCCAAAAGCTGAGGACCTCGAATGGTGACATTTGATAATGGTGATAACTTAGACCTTAAGAAACAGGCAAAACAAGGGAAGGATAATATAATATTTTTTAAAACATATTACATAAGAAAAAAAATTCATTTCAATAGTTTCTTTAATGAACTTTCAGAAAACATTAGGATGTAAATGGAATGGCTGTTTTACTTACACTGCAATATTCTTTATGAGGTTTTTCTGAGAACAGGATACCACTAGGCGGGCCAAGGTAATTCCTATTTTAAAAAATGAGTTCTTGTTAAAAATTTGACAAATCCTTTTTATAATTTGATAACTTTTAAAATGTTTATTGAGAGTCAAATTTTCCCACTATATCTTCTGATAAATTAGAAACACAAAATATGAGAAAAAATCTGAATAATATAGACTCTATCAAACAATGAATTTGTGGATAATTTTTGAGCAAACAAACAACAGCTTAAAAATGAAAACTTAATTTTCCCCAGAGAATAGGAATGTAAATGTCAGGATGTGTGACATGTGGCTGTGTCACAAATTTGTGTAATTTAAACAAAAAATTACATGATTGAGGGGTGGCCAAAAATAGTTTGACAGTATTGAAATCATTTGTGAGAGGCTACTTCATCTTAACATTCAAGTACCATGTGAATTACGGAAATCTATTTTATCACAGTAGATTAAATATGACTAATAAACCAAAGATATTTAAGGTTTAAGGCATCTAAAACTTTCCATTTACCTGATGGAACTACATAACATTTCAGCACAATTATTTATTATTTGGAATTTTGTCAGATTTTTAAGAGATTTTAATATGTTAAATAAAAATTTGCTCTACAAAATATATTTGACAGTTAGTATTTTTTTAACCAAGGCGCAAGTTGACACCAAATTTGTTTTTCAAGTCTCAGACCAAAAGTACTGAAGTTAACATTATAAAATAGACACAGAGAAAGTATTAAATTCATTCCTTCCCAAACTACTATCTACATATAGACATTCATAGTATAATGTTTTCAATTAGAAAATGATGCTTTAAAAAAATAATGAAATATGACTAGCTACAGTTACAGCTTCCTCGGCTTCTATGCCAGGATCGGTCTTGTCAGCCGCCAGTGCACACTGCACACATAGGAAAAACCAGTCCCATCAACCCTTGGATGACTAGAGTGGTCCTCGTCAACTCGACGGTATAATTTATAATATCATAAATCTGGTTCTCAGCATCGAGCCCATCCACCTCACTGCATTAGTAATTTAAATATGTTTTATCTAATCATTTGCCTTTGTCTGACAGCGGGGGATTCAAAATTGATTACCAACCAATAAACTGATGCTATAGACCAGGAGTGGCAACCTATGGTACGCAATTTCAAATGGCACACAGACTCTTACTGTTTCCTGTAAATTAACCTCCACTTGTATGAAATGATATGTGATGTTGGCACTAGGCCTGTCAACGGGTACCCGGGACCTGGGTACCCGTTGCCATCAGACTACCCGGGTAGTAAAATTCCGCCCCGATACCCGTGAAAATGTAACTTTAATGTCTATATTAACGGAGGCCAAACTTTGGCTCCCTTTCGGCTTTTTTTTTTTTTTTTTTTTTTTTTTTAAATAATTTTTCAAATGAAAAAGTTTGTTTAAAATAAATGCAGTAAATTATATCTAAGGAGAAATATCTGTCAACGGGAAATGTACTTTGATACATCTTTTTCTCTCAACGTGAAACAGAAATCGCAAACACTGGCATAGACAAAAAGGTTTTAAAAGAATCATATAGATAAGGCAAATGAAAGTTCTCAGCCAAAAATAATGATGTTAGAGATGAAAGCGGCGTTTGTTAGTAAAAAAAAAAATCCCTTCTGTGACAGTAACTTCGCTTTGAAATACGCCGATTGATACTAGCTAATGTTGTTTATCTACCCCCCTCTCCTCCCTTCATTTATATAACCCACACGCCTTGCATTCGCTTGTGCTTCTTGTGTGAATTAACACGTGCTGACCTAGAAAAACTGATGTACAAGGTTGTCAGTATTTAAAGTTAATAAATTAATAAGTTACTAACAATGTCAAATGGGTAAGTCGTCGGCCGTGGGGCGGGACTGTATAGAGCTGAATGAGGCCGTGTTTGCTTTTGTTAATAAAAACATCCCTGGTTTAAACATTAATGTTACTTTGAAATACGCCGACATAGGATTTCCGATTGTAGACGTTGTTTATCTCCCCTCCCCCCCATTCGATTGTGTTTTGCGTGTTCGTTACCACGTGTGCCTCCATGTTTAAAAAAAAAATAATACACCAAAATTTGTAATTTTTTTAAAGTAAATAAATTAGTTACTAACAGTCTAAGATGGGTAAGAGGCGATTCATAAATGAAGTTTAGCACCTACGGAGAAGGCGATCATACATTTGTGACGAAGGGGTGTGTGTTTTAGAAATGTGACGTCACATCAAAACGTGCAACTTAAAATGAAAGTTCCACTTAAAAACGTGAATGCTTACAATATATATATTGACGATTTACATGAATTTACACGTGTATCGATTTATTAGAGTTCAACTTCACATTAAATACAAACTTAAGTGACAATAAAGTTATTCACAAATGCTCATTTTCAAAAAGGGGGTACAGAGCTATTATGGGGGAGGGGGGGCGCGGCTGCAAATCTTTGTTCTAAAGGGGTTCTAAGTTTTTGTGACAATGGCGGGGGGGTATAAATCAGCCAAAATCACGTGACGTCTCTTTTAGACGTCGGCCGTGTGGTTACTGAGAAATAAGGGGCATGGAAGGTGGCTAGGTTGCATAGTATAGCTGTATGACGGTGAAAATTATGCGATGTTTTGAACGGGTAACCCGGGTACCCGTTCGAAATTTGGACGGGTACCCGGGCAGCATTTTTTTAAAAATTGACAGCCCTAGTTGGCACACAGCAAAAGGTTGCTGGCCCTTGCTATAAACTATAGACATAGAAAATAGACTGAAGACAACCAATGCAGTTAATGCAGCAGATGGTTCCCAGATAAAGGAACCCAGTGACATATGAATGTTGTAAGATCTGTAATTGTGAGCTAATCCTAAGACTGCCTATAACAGTAAGGGCCTAAACTATGACTAACTTAGTTAGTAGCACTTAAGTGTCAAGGTATGAGAATCACTGCAAATAATTGTTGTGACATAGTTGTGAGCTCTGGTCAAGTAATGACTGGAGAAGAGTTCACTTAGACATAATAATGGGAATTGTATTCATGCATGATTGTATTAAGGAAGACAGTCTGGCTATATATAGTCTATAGTGTGGTGTGGGGAGACACACAGAGGAGTACGGCCATAGTAGTAGAGAGACCTAGAGAGAGTTTCATAGAAGATAGTTAGGACTAGCCATTGGAGATAGAGCAGTTAGTTCTGGTATCTAGTACACAATTGAGGTGTGCTCAAGTGTCTAAGAGTGGTAGTCAGAATATGCACATATAAGTAGGATGTGGCTAGCGCTACGACAATTTTGTTGTAGCAGCAGACAACCCGGTCGGATGTTGCTAGCGTTACGACATGTCGTAGCGCTAGTCAGGAAATTAGTGCTACGACATACACAACTTCTGCTATGACTAGTTTTAGTCACTCTTTGCAGTAGAGACCTGGAAAGAATTAAATATTAACAAACTCTTCTTTATATTGTATACGAATATATGTTATAATACGACATTATTTGTGTGTGCATTAATTCTAAAATCTAAATTTATTTCAATAAATTATTTAAATAGATTTAATATTGGTCTACCGATTATAAATATATCAGCCGATTTTGCTATACTATCGTATACTTGTGTAAGTGATGCCAATGCATTAAATTTTAGTGTACCGTAAAGCCTAAAGCCGCAAGTGAAAATCCTCAAGCAACTGATTCGCGTACAATCGCAAGAATGTACGCCTAAAATAATTTGTTTGTGTGGAATAATAAAATGTGCCGTGTGCAGACTTGTCACAGGAAACCATTCCATTCATCCTTCTACCTCATTTTCACTCTATTACTAATACTATTACTATTGAGGGGGGCAGGTAATAACAACCGCACAGGACTCCTCGTTTACTCGCCTTTTTTTCCCATTACTTTATGCTGCTGTTTGTGCCCCCTTCCCCCGCTCTCTTTGCACTATTTATGACGAGCAAGTCTGCGGGGTACGATACACTATGCCTCCTTTGTCTGACAATGGCTTCAAATCCTGCTTCCCCCGCTTGCGTTCAGCACTTTTTCGTGATGCCTTCAATTCAGAGAATGTTTCAAAAATATCTTCCAAATAATTATGTAACAGTGATGGTTTATAGTCATTTTTTAAACTCACACCTCACCTTTTTCGTTGGTGATGCCGACTGAGTGTCAACTCGCGAATCAAAAGAAAAAAAAAATTAGTTGTATTAGCATAATTAAATACAGCTTTAGTCGTAACTGTAAGTAAGCACAAATCACATTTTTAGGACTGTCGTAGCAGCAGACGACCCGACCGGATGTTGCTAGCATTAAGTCATGTACAACGCGTCTAAAAATTTTTTTATTGTAACAGATTTATTCAACGGTTCAACGTATCTGCTTTTCAGAATAATAACAAAAATTATCAGCATACTCATTATGATTATGATATTTAAATTTAAAAAAAAAAAAAATGAAATTTTAATTTTAAAAAACATGACGGCAGCGGGATTCGATCCTGCTATCAATAGTGTCAAATCATTAGGGGTGTGCAGGATCCGTTTTTTTCAACCGGATCCAGTTCCGGATTTTCTTATGCGAAATCCGCATTTTGGCTGTTTCTATTTATATTAATTATAGTCTGTGTCTCATAAAGACAAAGAAAGCTATAAAAGCATTAGACCCCGTGACCTAACGGCATTTTCTGATCACCAGTTTAGAGTCTGTTTCAGGCATTCAAAAAACTTATTGGCGCATGCCGCTTAGTGAAGTGCATGTACCTATATTACGATAGGTATTTGAAAGACGTAGCAAAGATACCGGGTGATTAATCAGCCCACAAATTTGAGTTTGGTCTTTTAGTGACAGTTTTCCTGCTAGTCAAAGGCATTTGATTATCACATTAATAGTACGGCGAGTGTGGCTCAAACCCTATTTGAACAGAAAAAATGGGCAGGGGAAACGTGTGCGCCGCAAAATTCATTTATTCTGGCGAGTTGGCGATAGAATAATAATGTTTTTTAAAAATAAATTCCATTTTATCATCATTGTTTACTCCGTAGCTTTATAATTTTCTTATTAATTTTAAAGCGCGATTTGACTGAGCTGACCAGCATCACACACAAGAGAGGTAAACATGACGTCACAACGGACGGGGCGAGGCGTTGGTTTTTTAAACTAATGAAAAATGCCTCGCTAACTTTAACGAGCGATTGAACCAGTTCTCATATTTAGACCGGAGATTACGAGTCCTCAAAATAAAATATTAAAAAAGACAATTAACCATCACTGTTAGCCGGTCCTAAAAAACGAGCAGTCTTAACAACCTTAGTTTAAACTCCACTTCAATTTCAAGCATTCAATGTAGCGAAATATTTTGTAGCAGCCGAGCGCCGCGGGCCCCGGCTACGTCGTACCGTCATTTAAACCAAAGAGTGTTAGGTAACCAAGTGGTACCGACCAGCCAATCAGAGATGGCGCAATATCCCTAAAAGTATTCATAGATAGGCTAGGTCAGCACAGGCCTGCTGGCTTGACGCAATTCGATGGTCGTCTGCCGTGCTCGGTAAGGTGGCGGGCTGGCGGCCAGGCGCTTGGGCAGTATAGTTGCTTATTATTTCTGTTACAACGTCATTGGTGATTGCGGTTAAGATGACATCACGAATAAAAATTACTCATCCCCGCACTATCATGTATGGGATTGGGCAGATTGGCCACTATTAGTGGTGCTGACTCTAGCCTCTGGTATGTTCGGAATATTAAACATTAAATAAGCTCAACAATCGATAAATGTATCGTGATCGTGTGAAATTCGGGAAAGAGAATTACTTTTATTTCAGATTATGATCCAGTGAGTCACAAAATCTGGCAAATTCCTAAATCCGGTATATTCCGGTTGTTTCGGATACATGTAAATCCGGCAGAACCGAATTTCACCGGATAGTGCAAAATCCGGCGGAACCAGATTCCGGCACACCCCTACAAATCATTTTCGAAGCAACAGGACTATCACTTGATCTAGCGAAGCTGTTGAGAAAGTGTAATTTTTTTAATTTATAACTGTTTTTCATTTAATGGCTCAACCTAGATTTTTTTTAAACCTTTAAAATTCATTAATAAGCTTATCTAGTGATCATAATATTTCATTATGAGAACTATAGTTTAGTATTTAAGTATTAGTAATAGTAATAGTAATAGCATAATTGAAATACAGAAAATTGTTTACGACATGTCGTAACTTGTCAGAACGGCAGACAACCTGCGCGGATGTTGCTGGCGTTACGACATGTTGTAGCACCAGCCACATCCGCGCGGGTTGTCTGCCGTTACTTTGTTGTAGCAGTAGACTCAGTAGACACTCCGTTTATTTAAGGGCTCAATCTAGATTTTTTTAAAAACCTTTAAAATTCATTAATAAGCTTATCTAGTGATCATGATATTTTATTATGAGAACAGATAATGGTAAATTATCGTTGTACGGATCAGGGTGAAATAAGGTCTTTTCCGGCCGCCATCTTTGGTTGCTATGCAAGTCACAAAGATGGCGGGCGGATCGAAAGCCCCAAATGAGAGGAAAATGCTGAAAATGAAATGGGCCGGGCAATGGAAGAAAATCACGAAAAATAGACCTTATAAATAATTCTCGAGTTATATCCTTCCGAAATATCATTAGAAAACACTTAAATCAGCTTCTTCCATTTAGAAAATCACAAATAAATTTCCAATGCGATGTTTGCGCTACGGTGGCAAATCGGTAAAAGAGCGAGTCTTCAAATTCGCGCGCTTATTGATTATTGCATCACTCGCTATGTCCGCAGTTTCGTATTCGATGATTTGTAACTAATAATTATAAGGGGAGGCGTTCCCCCTCCCCTTAGACCCCACCCCCGGTGAGGGAGACAACCGAGGAAATAGAAAAACAAAGGGAGGTAACTAAAACATAGCAACCGTTCAGTCCTGGACGCGACGAACTTTCCGGCCGCCATCTTGGATCCGTACAACGATAATTAGCCCAGATAATTGTTTACTACTTGTCGTAACGGCAGTCAACCCGGGCAGATGTTGCTGGCGTTACGACATGTTGTAACTCTGTATCTGTAACTTAAATTCGTCAGACTTAGGATTTTACCTGGAGTTAAAATTTAATTCATTATTTCTTTGTGTCAGATCTCGCCCATGGGAGTTTGAGAGCTATTTGCAAGCGGCAGTTATGCGAAAGCACCTTACTGTCCTTACTGGTCCTTACTCATACTCGTACTCTCTTTTGTCATTTGTCGAAACGTTAATCCGTTCGTTGTTTTGTTATGTCCTGTCAGGCTCACTCATACCCTGTTAACATGGTATCAATCTACTAACCTATAAGTATGCCTTATTGCAGTCCCATCCACATTTTGTTATAATTATAATTAGTTTAATTGCCTATATATAAGAAAGTATAGTTAGTATTAGTATTATAGTATACAGCACTCACCTTTGAAGGTTGCCATCTTGAAAATAATATAGCATCACGGATCCCTTACTTCTAAACACCCGAAAACTATTTAAACTATTTTAGTCTATCAGTCAATTAGATATACGTTTAATTTTAAATGCACGTATACGCGTGATTTTTAATTATTGCATTTTCACTCTTTTTTATTGGTTTTAATAGTAAAATGAATTTAATACTTAATAATAAATAATATATCAATTATATCAGATAAAAGATCAAATCTATTAAGGGGCCGTCACGCACATAAAAGAGGGGGTGGGGGGGGTTAAACATTTGTGACGTCATTTGTGGACGACCCCTAAGAATATTTTTGTATTTTGGGTTAAGTTCTGTGTGGTATTTTATATTGTACAAGTGACACATACAAAAAAACTGGAGCTTTGTAACTCCAGTAAAACCAATAGTAATTGAAAAAAAACAAACATTTTATGCTTAGTAATTGAAACTTTAAAATATGCCATTCAGTAAGAAACATTAATGGTACTTACAATTTTTTTTAAAATACTCCTGTACAAATGACCTCAGATTGCGTATTTACTCCCTCCCAAATTTTTAAATTACTTTTTTTTTTAGTCACCTTGTATAAACTTTGATATAGTGGACATTTTTTTTAAAAGGGTCAGACAAAACTGAGGTGAAATTCATGCGGCAGTAAGTGGTAACACCCCCCCCCCCCCATATTTTATCAGGCCTACTTATACAAATCAAGTAGATGAATAATATTTATCATTTATATATGTAAAGGGGGTGTGAGTATGAGTGAGCCTGACGGAACGTAACAAAACAACGAACGTTGACGCATACTCGAATCATAAAAGGGATGAAGTTGACATTAATGTATGACTATTAAATCCACTTATCTCATTGATTTGTCTATATTTCAGATAATTTACCCCCGTTCGCCATCTAAATAGTTAACTGAATTAGAAATTGAATGGTTTATCTTGCCGTGATGTAGTATTACTCATCTTCTCATTACAATGACCAATAAGTTATTTAAGAAAGGGAAATCCCCACGTCGAGTTTGGCGATAGCCAGTCACATGACAACAAAATGGTTTCCTAGTATAATTTGTAAACAAACAGTTGAAAATTTAAAGGGACATTTTTCACGTTAAACTTCGCCGTCCTTTTCTGAAAGTTTATTGCATTAATTTTTTAAGCTCTATTAAAACCCAAGAATATGGATTGCCGTCACATTTTGTTATTTTGGCGAAAATGGATTGGATTTGTTGTTGTAGCTACTTATATTGTACTTTTTCTTATTGCTGTTCCGCTGTGTACTCAAGAACTCGTAAGAAAAGGTGCACCAGACCATGTGCAAGCCTGGTTCGTTGGAGGAATGTTTGTTTTGATGGCATTACCAATTTCATTTTGGGGGATATTACAGCACGTTATTAATTACACATCTCCCTACTTGCAGAGACATATCATACGGTCAGTTACAAAGTTTTTTTTTACGGAGTGTCTACTGCTACGACAAAGTAACGGCAGACAACCCGCGCGGATGTGGCTGGTGCTACGACATGTCGTAACCCCAGCAACATCCACCCGGGTTGTCTGCCGTTACGACATGTCGTAAACAATTTTCTGTATTTTCAATTATGCTATTACTAATACTTAAATACTAATCTATAATTCTCATAATGAAATATCATGATCACTAGATAAGCTTATTAATGAATTTTAAAGGATTTTTAAAAAATCTAGATTGAGCCATTAAATGAAAAACAGTTATGAATTTAAAATATTACACTTAGTCAGTAGCTTCGCTAGATCAAGTGATAGTATGGTTGCTTCGGAAATGATATAATACTATCGATAGCGGGATCGAATCCCGTTGCCGTCATGTTTTTTTTTTTAAATTTCATTTATTATTATTTTTTTTTAAAAAATCATAATGAGTATGAGTATGCTGATAATTTTTGTTATTATTCTGAAAAGCAGATACGTTGAATAAATCTGTTAAAATAAAAATATTTAGATTTTAGACATGTCGTAACGCTAGCAACATCCGACGGGGTCGTCTGCTGCTAAGACAGTCGACAGTCGTAAAAATGTGATATGTACTTACTTACAGTTACGACTAAAGCTGTATTTAATTATGCTAATACTACTTTTTTTTTTATTCTTTTGATTCGTGAGTTGACACTCAGTCGGCATCATCGACGAAAAAGGTGAGGCGTGAGTTTAAAAACTGACTATAAACCATCACTGTAACTTAATTGTTTTCAAGATATTTTTGAAACATTCTCTGAATTGAAGGCATTGCGAAAAAGTGCTGAACGCAAGCGGGGGAGGGAGGCATAGTGCATCGTACCCCACAGACTTGCTTGTCATAAAAAGTGCAAAGAGAGGCGGGGGGGGGGGGGGGGNCACATTTTATTATTCCACACGAAACGAATTATTTTAGGCCTACATTCTTGCGATTGTGCGCGAATCGTTACTTGAGGATTTTCATTTACGGCTTTAGGCTTTACGGTATACTAAATTTTAATGGATCGGCATCACTTACACAAGTATACTATAGTATAGCAAAATCGGCTGATATATGATATATTTATAATCGGTAGACCAATATTATATTAAAATTAAATCTATTTAAATAAATTTAGATTTTAGAATTAATGCACACACAAATAATGTCGTATAATAATATATATATGCGTATACAATATATATAAAGAAGTGACTAAAACTAGTCGTAGCAGAAGTTGCGTATGTCGTAGCACTAGTTTCCTGACTAGCGCTACGACATGTCGTAACGCTAGCAACATCCGACCGGTTTGTCTGCTGTTACGACAATCTTGTCGTAACGCTAGCAACATCCCGCCGGATCGTCTGCTGTTACGACATGTCATCGCACTAGTTTCCTGACTAGCGTTACGACATAACGCTAGCAACATCCCACCGGGTCGTCTGCTGCTACGACAAAATTGTTGTAGCGCTAGTTTTAGTATTTGTATTAGTATTATTTAAATTTAGTATTAGTTTAGTATAGTTGGACCCACTTATCTCGACCTCGGTTATCTCTCCAACCCTATTATGTTGACGCTTTTGAAGTGGAACAGCCAAATTCTCTCTTTGTCTAAACATTTTCTCATTGGTTATGTCGCCTAACCCTAATATCTTGAGTACAAAAGAGGCCCAAACAAATCTTTTACTGATTGAGCGAGCCAATGTGGTTTATCTAATCCCCCCTCACACGTGTCTCCACTCCTATACCCACCATACTTTAATAAATAATATTTCAATCGTTGAATGATTTTCACTATAATAACAAAAATAAATGGTGGGGGTGGGTCCGTCCACTCAGTATGAGTATGACTCAAAATAGGACACAAGAGCGATAACTAGAAATGGCTAGAAATTATCTTGGCTTTGACTTTGAAATACGCCGCTCATCTTTGTTACCGAAATGAGACAGGCCAATATCTATTATCTAACCCCCACTAACATAATATGTCTCCAATCTTATCCCCACCATACTTTAAAAGAAATAAACACCTGCTATATTTGGTTGTTTTGGGGTTGTTTTTTTTTTTGGTGTTTCTTTTTTAAAAATCTTATTTCAATCATTGAAAAATCTTCACTGTATTACAATAATGCAGGGGGATGGGTCCACTAAGTAGTGGCAAGTCCTGAAAAGTTTAGTTAATAAAAACAGTTGTCAGCTACAGCTATGAACTAGAAATAACCTGCCATGTCATCATACAATTAGCACCCCTCCCTAAAAAAAAATCACCATAGCACCCCTCTGCTCATTGTTTTTACACCACTGTACTACAGTAGTATTTCAATGTCATCATTTTCCCATCATTGACTCATTATATCAAAATTTGCATTTCCACAATAAATAAAGCAGTAAAAGGCTAATAGTAGTGATAGCGGGCATAGTGATGAAAATTTTGAGGCATTTCGAACAGGTAACTCAGGTACCCATTCAAATTTTGGAGGGGTACCAGGGCAGCATTTTTCAACAATATTAACAGCCCTACTTGTGAATGGGACTTGGTGAGCTACATTTTCATCATTCTGTATTTGTGGTTACTGACAATGTTAGGTTTAAGTTTATGCTGTGCAGCCTCGTAGATGGGACACGGTGGTCGAGTGGCAGCGCCCTCGACTGGCGTACCAATGATCAGGAGTTTGAATCCATGGGAAGGCAAGGATTTGTTCCCGGGACCTAGGGCGTCCATGAGTCACTCAGCTCTGAATGGGTACCTATCAATAGTTAGGCGGCTTAGTGATGCGTGGAAGCCTCATAGCCGTGGCCTGTGACCCTGCATCACTTGCCCACAGATCATCCGTGATGTTCTGTGGATGCAATTATCTTCCGCATAGAAGGAGCGTCTGTATATCTAAGATATCTGACTGAGAACCATGCAGTATTTTAGTATTACAGCGCAGTAAATTTTAGATGATAATAAAATTTCCTTGTTTGTGGGTTGTAAAATTTTGCACCAAAAACTGGAGGCTGTGAAACTCTGCACATGAATCAACAAAGCTAAGGGGGAACATTGCTACTGTCACTATAATATAGTGAGTGGGGCATTCCTAAATAGGTGGCTCATTATAAGGACTGTATCATAGTTATCTATGTCTATGCTGCACCTCAAAAACAAAATATTTGAAAATCCATTTATTCGAAAACTGAGGTTTTTATTTTTTCTGTTTCCAGAGTGCTGTGGATGGTTCCCATATATGCACTTAATGCAGTAAGTTTGTTTTGTTAATGTAGTTGATGTACTTTTAATAATATTTTTTTATGAAAATATTTTAACACATGGGTTACTATTATATTAATATATTATGATATATTTAAGCCATAATTAATACAATAAAAATAAAAATTCGATAGATAAACATGAAATTGACGGAGACTGAAATATTTTTTTGTGTAAATATAATTTCATGTTACAAAACAGGTATTTATACTTTAAGACCGTTTATTAGAGTATATATAGTTAAATATATATTATGTATGTAAGCATTTAATAAAAACCAATCAAACTAATAGGTTAACCAGAATTTTTAAAAAATATATTTCACTGTATTCGAAGTTTATAGTGTCCATAATTTTATTCCAAGATATGGGGATTAATGTCTGTGAGATAACTTTAAGTAAATATATTTTGACCATTTATTAACCCAATTTTTTTAATGGGAAGTTCAAACATACATTACTTGAATGGAAGGGGCTTTTATTTAATTAGAAGTACTTACAGCCAAAAAACAATGTGTTAACAACACTTTATGAAATAGTAAAAATTGCATACATTTTTAAATTCAATTTTACATAACTCTCCAGTGTGGATATCATTGTCAGAATGGCAGGCCTGTTTAATTTAAAGTTTTGCACACCAGAATAGATGCTATTGTTATTCATCAAAACAAAAACAATGCAATTTGGTTAGACTGAAAGAGCAATGTTTATGAGAAAAGAAGATAGAAGTAAACAAGTATGGTTGCAAGTTTATCTTATCTTCTAATCTTATCTGTTACAGGCGCTCCTTCTATACAGAAGATTATTGCGTTGTTTGTTTATCTATGGTTTGTATTTTGCCCTGCATTCTTATTAAAGTTTTAAATGATGATAAATGTTGGCTTACCTGGTTTCTTTAGGCAACCACGCCCGAATTCCGGACGGGAAGAAAGAAAACTTGTATGTGTTTAATCTTGCATACGGAATAAGAAAGGTGTTTTTTGCTTATGTCTATCTGAGGGTTGTATAAAGTTATCTTTGTGTTGTATTTCTAAATTAGAATTAATTGCCTTATGTATAATTACTACTTTATTCTTGGTTCTCTATCCTCTAGTGTTTCAAGGTTTAATGATTTAACTAATGGTGCTATTCTTGTCAGTTTTGAATATTCTCTAGTAATGAATCTGGCAGCTCTTTTTTAAATATGTTCTAGTTTCTCAATGTTTTCTTTGGTGGATTGGTCCCATACGGAAGATGCATATTCTAGTATAGGTCTCACCAGGGTGAGTTAGGATTTTAGTTTTATATCTTTATTACATTTATAAAAGTTTTTTTGGGGTTTTTTTGGATAAAACCTAAGGTTTTTAAAAATATTTTTAATAACTTCATTGACATTGGGATTTTATTAAAGTTTTCCATTTATTATGACTCCTAAGTATTTTGCATCTTTAGTTTGGATTAGTTCTTTTCCATGAATGAAATATTTCGAATTTATTTATTTCTTTTTCTTTATTACTCTTAGCAGTTGACAATTTTCTGGGTGGAAAGACATACTCCAGTTAGTTTCCCATTTTATTAATTCATCTAAGTCTTTTTATAAAAAAAAGATTTTGCTATCTTGTTCTGAATTTAATTGTTCCATAGAGTATACAATCATCAGCAAATAATCTAACTTTTGTTCTTGTTGAGATGGTGTTGGGTAAATCGACGTGGGACGTGGTGGTCGAGAGGTAGCGCTCTCGACTGTCATACCGATGGTCACGGGTTCGAATCCACACGAAGGTGAGGATTTGTTCTCGCGGCCTGAGGAGTCCCCGAGTCACCCAGCTCCGAATGGGTACCTAACTAGACAATAGTTAGGCGGCTGGGGTAATGCGTGGAACCCCTATAGCCGTGGCCTGTGACCGCTGCATCACTTGCCAACAGATCATCTCTCATGGTCTGTGGACGCAATTATCTTCTGCATAGAAGGAGCGTCTGTATGTCTAAGATAAGATAAGATAAGATAAATCATTTATATAAATTAAAAAGAGGAACTCCTAAGTTAACCTTTATTGGTGCAGGTGTAGATTCATTAATTATTACAATTTGCTCTCTATTCAAGAGGAAGTGATGTAAGGGACCTGAGGTTCCAAAAAAGTTAAGTTTTTTAAATAAACTAAGGTGGTGGACTTTGTCAAATGCTTTGAGAAGTCTAGTGATATTGTATCTATTTGATCATTATTGTCTAAGCATTTTGATAGTTCATCTATTAGACCTCTCAATTGTGTTTCACATGATCCGTTTTTTCTAAAGCCTGGTTGATGTGAGCATAGGGCATTATACAGTCGAAACCGCTTAAGTCGACGGCGTTGGGGTATGAAAAATGGCATCGACATAACCGATGATCGAGTTAAAGCGAAAAACCAATATGGCGGCAAAATATTAACATGCGCTTGAAATTTCTTTATGTACGTGTTGTGCGTTAATTAGTGATGGGACGATTAATCAGAATCGTATCGGAATATCGGGACCCTATTTCTTCACTCTTTCTTTAGGTTTTTAAAGACCGTTTAAGTTTAAATATAACGCCGTTTTGCGGTGATTCCCAGATTGAGCGATACTGTGCCTTCGAAGCCACTTGCTTGATTTTCCTTACAAGCTACACAAATAAGTAACCTACACATCCCCTCATTGTCCCCGAACCATTCTCTTCTGGACTCGGAATGGTCTATCGTGACCTATATATGACTCATGACAAAGCGAACTCTTCTCTTATATAAATGTACACAAATAAATTAGGTACTCCTTTTGAACCTTCAACTTTGACATATTTTAATTAATTCTAACCAATAGTTAAATGGCTTTTGCACATGGCCACTTCTTATTAATGAAACAATGAGAACAAAGCAGTAGTACAGTACATGTAATAGTCAAAATGAGGTTGAAGGATGAATGGTTGCCAATGACAACAATGACAACAAGTCTGCACACGGTACATTTTATTATTCCATTATTCCATACGATCAATCGGCTTAGAATTCCCTCGGTAACTTGATGCTAATAGGACTAACCAACAACAATGGTGTGGGAGATTGAGAGTGGGGGTGAGTAAACTGTCTGTAGTCTGTTATATTATATATTTTAAAATCTGGGGAGCCTTGTTTACAGTAAGCAGCCTATGATTTTGGTATCGTCCCATCA
>MUZC01004717.1:169564-181694 GCA_002072015.1 Radix auricularia | reverse complement strand
CGATTGGTCATGGGGATCGAGATAACCGATGTTAAGTGGCAAATTTGACCTTTTTTGTGCTCGTGTTATGAGGTTTCGGCGACTTAAAAAAATCGAATTAAACGACGAGAAAATGCTAAGACAAAGAGAGAATTTGGCGGTTCCAATAAAAACCGTCTACATAATAGGGTGGTCGAGCTAAGCGAGCTCGAGGTAAGTGGGTTCCACTGTATTTGTCAAGGTGGTTAATTATTCGACTATATATCATGTGTTCTAGTAATTTACAGGTGATATTAGTAAGTGATACAGGTCTGTAATTACCGCGGTCCAATTTATCACCTTTCTGAAAAGTTGGAGTTATATTGGCTAATTTCCAATCCTGCAGCACTTTACCCTGGTTTAGAGAGGCTTGAAAAAGAACTCTAAGGATTGGGGACAGTTCATTGCTTAGTTCTTTTAATAACCTGGCAGGCAATTCATCTGGGCCAGTAGCTTTGTTAATTTTAATTTTTTTAAGAGTGAATGTATACCTATCTCATCTTAGCTATTTCGTCCACTTTATTTAAATTAATTAAACCTTCCTTGTCGCCTGAGATAGAAAATGATGATGCAAATATGTGTTAAGGATATTAGCTTTAGTCTCATTATCATTATAAGTTTTATTATTTGAGCCTTTTAATGGGGCTTTACCTGTAGGCTCCATTTTGGAGCAATAATAATAATCAATCTGTTCATGTTTACAAGGAATCTGTAAAATTTAACATGGCTGTTGGTTTTTAATCAAATTTTTAATATAGATAATGAGACCTAATAATATAAACAGAATTAGACATTGTGTTTTGAGCTGCTAAATTAATCAAAATATTAAATTATGTTCATCTTCAATACAATCAGCCTTATGAGGCTACTTTTTCATCAATGCATTCTGTGATAATGTTTAGTGATCCAACACCTTATACAACCTGCAACCACAGAAGATTTCAAACAAGACAACCTGCTTTTATAGTTGATTCAAAGCTAGACGACATGCTGTTACAGTAGATTTAAAGCGAGACAACCTTTCATCCAAAAAGATTAAAAGCTTGGCAACCTGCCGTCAAAATAGATTGAGATGCCTCTGTTTTGCAGCCATTTAATTACTATAAAGATGTTAATTTCTTTTTGTTGACCAGTGGTTTGCTCTGAGGTTTCCAGAAGCTGCTATATACTTGGATACACTTAGAGAATGTTATGAAGCATATGTCATCTACAACTTCATGGCATATTTATTAGCATTTCTTCACCATGAATACCCTGATCTTACTAAGCAGGTAAATATTTTTTAAAAGAAAGAATTATTGTCTATTTTAGTAGATTGATGTGGGAATATAGACTAAATTTTGTGATAAATGTATAAAGAATTAACATTTGGTTATGAGAATCTAATGTTAAACATTCTCTTTACCTTTAGGTTGAAGGCAAAACTGTCTACTTTTTCTTTCCCCTTTGTCTTCTACCATCTTGTCGAAATGGACAGTGAGTATTAATTAGCATACATTAACCTATACCACAATTCTTCACTAGGCTGCATTGGCTTTCATTCCCATTGATCTCCTTTTTTTGTTTGTGAAGATGGGAAATTTCATGATATAATTATAAAGTTAACTAGGTTTTTTGTTTGTGAAGATGGGAAATTTCATGATATAATTATAAAGTTAACTAGGTTTTTTGTTTTAAGATTAAGCTGATCTCACACTGAAATCATCAATAATTTGTTAAAAATTTATTACATGTTGGACTTTTTAGTAAAAACAAAAACAATTTATTTGTATTTAAAGGAATTTTGATAATAGTGTAGATAATTTTTTTTTCAGGAAATTTATCCAGCGATGTAAACATGGTGTTCTTCAATATACTCTGGTCAGGCCAATAATGACAATTATAGCCTTGTAAGTCGAAACAAGCAAATTAAAATAATTCTATGAACAAATCTTTTATGACTGACATTTAAAAAAATTATAAGACTGCTTATATATAACTCTTAAACTATATATTATTACATGGACATTTAAAAAAATGAAATAAATTTTGAACTTTACTAATATTACTTATCATATTAATCCAAAATAATGTTTTAAAAATTCACTATTATCTCAAGGTAACATGAAATTTTAATTAATGCTTTCTTTTTAAATAGAAAGCAGCTTCTTTGATGAAAGAGACACCTGAATACTGAAGCAGCACTAAACCCAGCTACTCAATTAAATATATCTCAACTGCTTTTAATTTTTTTTTATCCAACAGCTTTTGTGAAATGGGTGGCAAGTATGATGAGGGAGACTTCAATTTTGTAACAGCTTGGTCCTATATTGTCATCATTAGCAACATGTCCCAAATTGTGAGAACCATTCTTTGAATCCAAGCAAGCAATCTTCATTGTAGTTTTTTTTTGTCGTTAGGAGATGTATTGCATTATACCAATTCTTCACTGTTTTTTTTTTTTAAGAAAACGTTTCTTTGTTTAGTTATAAGTAAGTTATGATTGGAGGGGTGGGTGAGTTCAAGCTTTACAAATATCTGAAATGTTGACTTTTTATTTGAGCCCTACAAGCACAAAGTCATTGAGTCTAGTATTGTTATTATCCTCAGTTTGCCATGTACTGCCTAGTTTTGTTCTATAGAGCATTCCGTGAGGAGCTGAAACCTCTAAGACCTGTACCCAAATTTTTGTGTGTCAAAGCTGTTGTTTTCTTGTCATTCTGGTAAGACTTTTTGTCTTTGCTGTTTATGAAAATTATAAGGTATTTATGTCGCAATATCATGCATAAAATATGTATTCTATTGTGTCAAAAGAAGTTTTGCTTTATACACAATCACACAATTTTGTTTACTGTAATTCCTGACAGGCAAGCATTGCTTATTGCTGCCCTTGCAAAGACAGGTGTTATACCCTCAAATGGGCCCTGGATTTTCTATAAGAATATTAAAGAAGTTTCCACTGGAATTCAGGTCAGTTGATAAATAATGATATTTTCAATTATTTTTATATGTATCATGTGATTAGCCTGAAATTAGAATATAATTTTAATTGTTCAATTTTAAAAATTGCAATTAAATGCTCACATCTTAGGTTTGCGTACAGCTACAAAACTAAAATGTTGTGCACATGTATGACTAATAAAAAAATCCATATTATTATGATGTTTTATTCTGGTACCAACAATATAAAAATGTTAGAAAATTTCATGCTCATAGCCATTATTATATGTTTGAACAGAGGTACATAAGCTGTTAGTTGTAGCTGTTAGTTGAACATTGTTTCCCAAGATTGTATCTTAATTAGTACAAGATAATAGTTAGTTTATTTAATTATCTTGCTTTCTATTTTGCTTGAATTAAGTAACCCCAATAATCTCAAGGAATTTTTTTATAAACTCTAAATGTCTCTATTCTTGCATAATTGAGTTGTTAAATATTTAAAATGCTCATTAGAAATATCTAAAATTGCTCATTTTGGATATTTTAAGGATGTATTTGTATTTATTATGATAATCTTAATTAGTAATTCTTTCAATTATAATTTTTTTTTTTTAAATCAGGATTTTGTGATTTGCATTGAGATGTTCCTGGCTGCCATAGCACATTACTTTTCATTCTCACACAAACCTTTTGTCAACCTGGCAGCTGACCAACAAAACTGTTGCATGTCATTTCTGTCAATGTGGGATGTGAGAGATGTAACTGGCGATGTTTTGGAACATGCAAGATTCATAGGTGTGTACACGAAGCTTGAAAGTCATACAATAAATAGTACACTCATTGTCATTTTTTAAAAATTCCTAAAATATTTTTCCCCACAATTATTAACAGGTACTGGGGTGCATAAAACACTCAGTCGAGGGAAAAGATTCATGAGAAAGGAAAATGAGAGAACGCCTTTGTTGACAGAGTCTAGTCAAGCTTCAGACCCTGACAGAGAGAGGCGTAGCGGACAGCCCCCTACTCCAGCTGTGATCTTGGATGCAGGGGACACATCACATGCTCCCTACACATTCACACAATCAACCTCTAGTATGAATAACTATGCCATATTTGAGAATAGCACTGGAGACCAGCTGAAAGGCCTGTCGAGGTCTGTCAGTCTCAGAGCCTATGACAGTTGCGAGGAAGTTGCCACTGCAGGCACCCAATTGCAAGCAGGCACCCAATCGCAAGCAGGCACCCAATCGCAAGCAGGCACCCAATCGCGAGCAGACACGCAATCGCAAGGTTTGTTACAAAATCAAGTGAAAACTTTGGCAGATGTAGAAATTGTTATTGAGAATGCTCCTTCAAAGAATGAGCCTGGTGATGAAAATATCATCAATGAGTCTAGCGATGAAAATATTAGCAGTGTAAACAAAAGTGGTTCCATGTCAGGTGCTCATAGTGGCCGGACTTGTGACGATGACTATGAGCACTTGGATAATTTACATGGTGTCGATGGATATGAGAACCACCCAGATTTATTGGAAGGAAAAAAACTGTTGAGTGAGGATACAGAAGAGACCCATTTCAAGACCTTGGCTTCATTGGATCCCATCAAGTTAGGCACAGAACAGAGTAGTACAATAACCTCAGACTATATGGAGCCTTCTCAAACAGATTACAATGCTGAGCCTGAGTATTTGTTAGATTTACAATCTCATGAAGATGACCGTACTGATTCAGTAGAGCTGATAATTGTCCCACAGCATGAAGAATTACACTTGCAGGATGTCAAAGAAACTGCTCACCATAGTGATCCTATTGTTTGATTTATTTTATGTAGATATTAATGGTGAGAGTTTAATTTGACAAGTTGAATATCTCACTTATAGCACATGAATTTTTTTTTTAATGTGTATTTGTGTAATACTCGACAAAAGAAATTGAACTTTTGGTGTCAATTTTCTAGTCCAATTTTGTGAACTTTAAAACTATTTTGTTTTCATCATTCCAAAGACATGTGTCATAGTTTTTCGTAAGTTATGAAATTAATTTAGGGACAATTAAAAAAAAAAATCCCCTTATACTTTCAGTGGCATCAAATTTCTTTATATCAGTGTTGCGAAGTCCAAGTGCCAGATTTTCCCAGGCAGGAGTAAAAAAATTCCCAAATTAGGCTAAAAATTCCCACATGCATGAAAAACTTGGGAAAAAACCTAAAAAGTGGCAACTTCAATTAAATGCTTTCGCATTCATTTTAATGACTTTGGACTTCCAAATTAAAAAATAATAAATATTTCTGCATTTTTAAGGCAATTCTTAATAGAGTATTTTATTTAATCTATACGTTTTTATTTAACAACTTGGCTACAAATTCAAAATATAGATTCTACTTTAAAATTTTAAAATTAAGAAGTTTAAAAAAAAGTTATTTGGATACTCCTGTAACTTAAATTTGTCCGTGATTGAAAAAAATATTTTTTTAATGAATGCTTTGAAATTTATTAATAATGAATCAATCATACATGGTTACATAGTTTGTTATATAATTACATAGTATTAATGATTTGGTCCTATATATGTAACAAACATTTTATGATGATTCTAGCTCAGACTAATTAATTATATTATTTAATGGTAATACATTTACACAATCTAACCACTATCAGTGACAATGTTGGGAAAAACCTTGCCAAAACGTCAGGAAAAAACCTAGATCCGAAATAAAAAACCTAGACACGCTAAAAATAAACAAACATTACGCCAAAGAGCCTCCCACCACATCAAAACACGAGTATTTCTTATTTGAAAATGAGCATGTTTCAAATTAATTTATTTTATTTTCATTCAAGAATGTATTTAATTTTTAAAATCGGTCAATTTAAAAAATTCCCATTTTTTAGGCAAAATCCTTAAAAATTCCCTAATTCCCATTTCTCAAAATTTGGCTCAAAAATTCCCACGATAAGGGAAATTTCCCCCGACTTCGCAACACTGCTTTATATATAGAATGACAAAAATACCTTTAAAAAAAGTTTCTGTGTTTCATGGAAAGGTTGAGCTCAAGCTTACACATTTTTTCTACATAAATGATTATTCAGAAGTTGTTGGAAGAAATATACATTATACATGTATTTATATTATGAAGTTGTATTTTCACCATTGGCTTATAAAGATTTAAAGGCGCAAAACTATTTTTGAAGAAAATGATATTGATTTTAGTACAAGTTTATTTTAAAATACTCAACTTTATTATTTTTCATGGATTTAAAGTTAAAGATTATAGTAATGTTAGTTGCCAATGAATAATATGGGATTTTATTTTTTTTTAAATGTAACGCTGCAATTTAATTCACAATTCAAAAAACACTCATTAAATTTTAGTCCTCAAGTTTGCACAAAAAAGTTTACTAAATGTTTTATCTAGTTTGTGTTCATGTTTAAAGCAATGAAAGTATTTTTTTTGAAGAATAACTGCTTTTTCTCTGTCCATAAACTGCTGTTACGATGGTATTTATTTGCTAATTGGGCTTTCATTATAGTGAGTGGCATGAATAGTGTAGTCAGGGACTGCAATGAATGATGGTATATGAGGAGATGACACAGATATGATTGCCTGTAGATATTATAAATTGGGATATGTATGACCTCTTTTAAGATAATATCAAAAGAAAGTGACATCTATTGATGCCACTGAATAAACTCACTTGTTAAAATATTGTGTATATAAATTATTATAAATATACATATATACATGTATATATATTTATTTATTATTATTTGAATTTCATTTAAAATTGGCAAAATCATTTTTTCCCCATGTGCATTATAAAATAATGTTATAGAATAAAATAACTAAGATGTGTATAAAAAATGACAGAAATTTTTACATTTAAACTTTGGCTGGTAGCAATTAATTTAAATTAAATCATTAACTTTTGAAAAATTAACTATTAATTTCATGAATTAATTGTTAAAACAGTAATTGACATTTATTTGTTTTTATTGAGTTATTTCCCCGCCTCATAGACATAGAAACATAATAATTTGAACTAAGTTTTATTTTATTAAATCCACATTTACATAAATTATTAAATTATAATAATACGCGGGAGAAGTTTATATGTTAAAAATATATAAATTATTATTAATAACCAGGGATATGAGGCGCGCACCTACAGCGCCCACATTTTTCAAAAGCCCAAGTAACTTATTCATGTCCTTGTTTGGTAAATAGGAAATTTTAAACTTCTTGAAATGTACACAAAGTATTTTATAATTATAAATCCTCAAGTGCGCTTTTTACATAGTTCCTTTTTCCAAAATTAAAATATAAGCTAAAACTATGATGTTATATATTTTTTTACTGCGAGAAACACCACACACTTTTTATGGACTGTCGTACTATATTCCTCAGCGATACAGATCCTGTGATCTGGGTTATTTTATTGTTTATTAATTACTGTAAATAAAACACAACGGGCGGGTCAGTCTTGAAAACAGAGTAATAGAAAATCACGGCACACTTGCCCCAGATGGGATGCATGTGATGTTCGCTTTGACCACCTAGGCAGTTTGCCCCACCCACTCTATCCTTTCCTATATAAACTCGCTCTGCCATCTCTCAGCTTTACTTTCTTTGATTCTTTGGATTTCACCGCAGCTAAGTTTCTAATTTTTACTTTTTATCTTTTATATTCGTTTTATTTGTGTAGTGTATGTCCGTTGAAAAAAGGCTCTTTGCCAAAACGTTTGCTGTTTTGTTACGTCCTGTCAGGCTAACCCTTATTTAGTTCTTGCTGACTTATTTAGAGATATTTCATAAAAGAAAGTTCATTTTTTGTTACATGATTTAAGTTTTTTTTAAAATGTTGTATTGCTTTTTCCCAAAAGATGGCTATTTATTTCATGGGCAGTGTTGAATTTTTTTAATTTACAAAGCAGTAAGTTTAATTATTTTAGCACTAAATAATAAAGCTTAATAATACTATTTTAATGAGCTAGTTTTTGTTAAAATTTTTAATATTTCTACATTTGAGAAATATCAATAAATTCTTAATTATTTTAAAAGCATTTAATGTAAGTGGTTGTCAAGAGACAGTGATTAGGAAGAGCTGAGCAATGATTTGGTGAAAGTGTTAACCGAGTATAATGATTGAAATATGTACATGCTACCCAAGTATATTAAAATAAAAGATACATTTTTTAAAAACAAATTAAAAATGGTGACAATGATGTACAAACTTGGTTTAATTAGAAACTGTCATAACATTATAGCAATGCTTAGTATAATTTTAGTTACAAATTGTGTAAATAAATGCACAAGTGTCAACTATAAAATCATGTTTGTGTTTTTGAGCAGTAGATAAATATATTATATATAATCAATGAAAAAGATATTAAAATAATAGAATTCATATTTGCAGTTTGAGTCATTCAAGTAATGGGAACATTTATTCAGATCTAAATTGAAATAGCAAAAAAAAAAAAAAAAAAAGGAGTGAAAAAATAATTATTAATCATAATAAATACAGAAAGAAGTCACATTTTTTTCTTTCTTTTTATTAAAAAAGAAGTTTGCCAAGTTTTAGATCCAATATTTATTTTTATAAATTTCTTTTGGCCATGCATCAATTGAAAACTTGTGTCATTGTTAGTAGACCACCATAGTTCTAAACTGATAAAATATTTACAAATTTTGCTCTACCACGTTTCAATGTGATGGACTTTATCGCCCTTTAAAAAAATTGCTATTAGATGGGCTGCACCTTTACTCAGAACTAGGTAGAGGGGACCTTTGTGTCCATGAAACCAAGACTAGGACCCCCACCTTTACTCAGAACTAAGTAGAGGGGACCTTTGTGTCCATGAAACCAAGGACTAGGACCCCCACCTTTACTCAGAACTAAGTAGAGGGAACCTTTGTGTCCATGAAACCAAGGACTAGGACCCCCACCTTTACTCAGACCTAAGTAGAGGGGACCATTGTGTCCATGAAACCAAGACTAGGACCCCCACCTTTACTCAGAACTAAGTAGAGGGGACCATTGTGTCCATGAAACCAAGACTAGGACCCCCACCTTTACTCAGAACTAAGTAAAGTAGAGGGGACCATTGTGTCCATGAAACCAAGACTGGGACCCCCACCTTTACTCAGAACTAAGTAGAGGGGACCATTGTGTCCATGAAACCAAGGACTAGGACACCCAACTTTACTCAGAACTAAGTAGAGGGGACCATTGTGTCCATGAAACCAAGGACTAGGACCCCCACCTTTACTCAGAACTAAGTAGAGGGGACCATTGTGTCCATGAAACCAAGACTAGGACCCCCACCTTTACTCAGAACTAAGTAGAGGGGAACATTGTGTCCATGAAACCAAGGACTAGGACCCCCACATTTACTCAGAACTAAGTAGAGGGGACTATTGTGTCCATGAAACCAAGGACTAGGACCCCCACCTTTACTCAGAACTAAGTAAAGTAGAGGGGACCATTGTGTCCATGAAACCAAGGACTAGGACCCCCATCTTTAAAACTAGACTTTAAAAAAAAAACTTTTTAAATTACATGATGAAAGACAAGAATTTGTTCAAACATTTTTTTTTCAAATTGTGACAAAAACAAAAATAATCCAACAAACATGATGCAGCTGAAAATATATAATGATGTTTACAATTTGCATGCCGGTATACAACAAGAATTGTGCTTAAGTTTGAGTATCTTTCATTATATATTTTTATACATTGCATTATTTGCATTCATCTTCAGTTGGTTTATTTATTGATTTTCATTTATTTGGAGATAGACATCTATATCTGTCTTGACACGAAAACCTTAATATTAATAATATTAGTTTATTGGAAAACAACTCATGACAGCACAGGAACAATCCCAGCATTGTGTTTACAAAAAATCATAATTCTTTTGTGAACTTTTTACAGTTAACAAGTGTCATTATATAAAGGTAATATTGCTGTTGCTTTGATCACTTCATGATTAATATTTCAAGAAATCCTGAACCAGCTTCAAGAATAAACCTTTTTTAAAAGTAGAAAAAAATATTAGAACAACAAATTACAAATCCTGTCTACATTTTTAAGCCAACTATTAATGAAGCAGGATTTAGAGAATTATTCCAACAATATCAACATCATCTGACAGATTTTATTAATTTTTCTTATTGATAAACATAATTTATATTTATTTAATTTTTCAACTTCCTATTTGCGATAATTTTTTGTTTCACCGAGTGGCTTCTCTTAAAATGGAATGAGTGAATTTGTAGATCTACAGACAATTTTGAGCATCAAATTGGTCCTATTGGCTTGATATGACTGAGATAATACTCCATTACTGGAAGTTTTCCGCAACAGGATAAGATTAAGTCCCTCATTTATTGTTTATGTTAAAGCTTATGGCAGAGTTACCAAGCCTGCAATCCAAATCCAATATGTTCCCCTGTAACACACTTGGGGACTGTTGGGCCATCACAGCAGCCTGCTGCCAGTACAATGGATGGTCCAGTGTGTTGATACTTGCGGTGGGTGAGAAATGTAAGTCAAACCAGTAGACTAATGCTGTGACCCTGCCTGTTTGAATTATGGGAACCTGCAACACATTTGATTATACGAAATTGTTTGAGTAAATCAAAAATGAATGCTTATTTGAAGTGTAGTTGTTTATTATTGAGAGGGAAAATGCAAAGTTTAATACTATAAGGATGATTTTTCAAATTTTGTAAAATAAATGAAATAAACCACTTCAGAGAACGTTAAAGACATAAAAACACAGCTAAATAGATGTTGGATTTTACTTATAGCAGTATATGATTTCAGAAACCAAAAATAAAAAGTTGTGAAAACGTGCAAAAGTTTTGTGCCTAAGAGAATTTTTTGCGCTACGGTCAGAGGATACGATAAAAGAGTTCTAAAATATATATCACATCCCGGTAAAAGTATGAGCACATAAAAATTACTTTTTGTATGAATACATAAAATTACCATAAAGCTCTTTGTTTGGTCCATACTCAAGTCACAATCGTCATTCTCAGGCGGTGGCTCTTTTTGGTGTAAACCCGTGTTGGACTGGCTTTTATTTTTCCTTTGTTTTTCTTGATCGTCATTGACTTGCTGACTCCCAGATTGATTCAAGTCACATTTTGATTTTATAGACTGTGCATGTGAGCACATACTGGTAGAGTCTAAACTTACGTTATTGTTTTCTATATTCAAAGCTGTGATGATATTTTCACATCCTCCTTTATTTACCGTTAGTGATTCACCACGAGATTCTGTCAGTTCTGGAAGACTTTGAAGGGAAGAATTTTCTTGATTTGATTTGGACACCACAAAATCTGTGGATTGGGCAGTCACTGGACATTTATGACTAGAAGAAAGTGAGAGCTTGTCAGATGAGAATGTGCTACAAGCCTGCTGACACACTTTCCCTGAATGTGATTCAACGTTGGACTTGGTTGAATCATAAACAAGTACTTTGGAATCTGTGTCAGAACAATTGCATTGTGAATCATTGAAATGATCATTTTCAGCTTTATTAGAAGATGTTCCTTTTTGACCAGCTTCCTTCTGTTCATCTACTGGCCCAGAACATGCTGCATCAAAATCCTTGTTGAGGCTAAAGGTGAACATTTTGAAAGGCTCTGACAGCTTTGTGTGAGACAATGTACTCAACATGATCCCTTGGTAGTTCCTAGTCTGAAATGTCCAATTAGAAAGTAACAGTTTGTTAATTTGTCTTCCCAATTCTTGCAATAGGCCAGTAAGAAAAGCCCACAGATAGAATCAGACTTTAGGGGCGAAAATAATCTTTATTTACGTGTCAATAAGCCGGTATTTGCAGAATGTTCTTTACGAATATACAAATTATTATATTAATAATATCTATAATGTGAAAACAATAGATAAACTGTGTAAGTTAGAATATACCAATTATTAGATTAATAATATCTATAATGTGAAAACAATAGATAAACTGCGTAAGTTAGAATAGATGGTAAAATAATCAATTAAGTGTTAAGAAGTTTTTTTAGTAACACAATTTGAAAAGAATCAAATAAAGTCAAACCTCTCTAAGACCAGAAAAAAAAATCGAGTTAGGGAAATCAGCATAATAGGCACAAAGTAATTAAGGACTAAGGACAATGTTGATTTTGAGAGGGGAGAGGGGGGACTGCCATCAAGCGA
>MUZC01004717.1:139180-155817 GCA_002072015.1 Radix auricularia | reverse complement strand
ATGTCGTAGCACTAGTTTCCTGACTAGCGCTACGACATGTCGTAACGCTAGCAACATCCGACCGGGTCGTCTGCCGCTACGACAAAATTGTCGTAGCGCTAGCCACATCCTATATTTATATTGAATTGTATACTGAAACACTGAAGTGAAACTGAACGCCACCGAACGGTATGACCTAACAATAAATAATAGATTAGATTTAGATGGGTTTTGTCTTTGTAAGTCTCAAGACCTAACGACTTGAATCTTACTTAATAGTATTATTAGTATTAATAGCGGACTTTATTTTTCCATTTCTGAAGATTTGAATCAGGCTTAGTCTAGTCGTCTAGTACTACAGCTTCTAGTACTACTTCACAGACTACTACTACGAGCACTAGGAACTAACTCACTACTGAATTAAGTCTAGTGGCACTAGACTACTGACTTCAGCAGACTACTGCCTAGCCTGATACTAATAACTATTAAACAATGATGCTGAATTATGTATATTTGATTATTATTTGAATATCAAAAACCATAGAAGAAGAAAAAAAAACGAGTTAGTCAAAATTGTTAGATTTCACTTTATCATCGTTTCTTAGCTTTTTCTTAAAATAAAATAACAATTAGCGCACCAACTATAGATTTCCTACTTTCAATGGGTTTGTCCATGAGAATAGCCAACAATATATGATCTATTCCTTACGATCATCATTTACATTCGAATGCAATGTTGTGATTCCGGATGTTGATCCTTTGGAGTCACAACGTACAATCTTGTCCATGTCCATAACTTTATTATTATTGTTATAGTCTGTGTTCAATTACTGTATAAAGTCATAAAGTATAATATTAATTATTATTAGAGTAGAGGGCACTAAGCACTATATTAGGCTAATATTATATATAGAGCAGGGGTCTCCAAACTTCGCCAGTGAGGCCCTCTCATCTGGCCTCTGGAGACCCTTTAATCTCAAAAGAAAAGATTCCATTTTTGTCTGAAGCCTGTAGTCTGTAGTTTACCACAAAACTTAGTAGTTTGGGGTTTGGGCTAAAACCTATATCTCCGACCGGAGCGTCGCGTCTCTTCCCGTTGCTATGAAGGATAGTTATTTAATTTTAGGGTTTGGGTTAGGTATAGCTTTAGAATTTTCGGACTATGAAGGATAGTTGTTATTTTAATTTTAGGGTTTGGGTTAGGTATAGCTTTAGAATTTTCGGAAAATTCACGGGGCTCGCACTATTTTTCCGGCAGGTGACGAGCCATAGCAACAAGATGGCCGCCGATAAGGTCGGGCCGGTCGGAGATATAGGTTTTTACCGGGGTTTGTAGTTGGTTCCCAAACTGCTTTTTGACAGTTAATGATAATGCGGCCCTCCGGCAAAAAAGTTTGGAGATCCCTGCTAAAGAGTATAGAATATTTAATTGTAATTTTTTTGTAACCCCGCATAGCGACAAAGATGGCGGCCTTGTAACATGGGTACGACACGTTATCTACACATATTTCCTAGTCAGTATATAAATTATAGACTATGCTATCACTATCGCTTAACTTAAAGTACTTTAATTTAAACGTAATTGTTAACTTTTGACAAATTAAATGCGATTAAAACCAAAAATTAAAATGTAGGAATGTCATAAGTAACACTTATTAACTCTTAATGTGCCATAAGGTTTTCGGAAAACTTCCGCCTCAGTACCGTAAGAATTTCCCGAATTGCGATCAACCGGTTATAACATATAAAAAATTGCGTTAAATCCATTTTTATTATTATGGTCATACTGATGTCATCTTTTAGAATAAGAATGGTTATTTTATGTATCCGAAAGACCGTTTTGAGTTTAAAACTATTTTTACCTGTAGTTTAGTACCATTATTTTAGTAATAAAGTATAGCGAAATCGCATCTTCAAAAAAAAAACTTAAAAACTTCCAAAAACATCGCGAATCGAGCGATAACACTAGCGAGGTAAACAGCCGCCATTGCCGGAAGTCGTAAACATCGTTCATCCCGCACTGAATAGTTTTTATTTTCTGTAATTTCGTTTCTAAAGAGAGTTCTATCGAGTCGCGCATTACCGCTCTTCTGTACTAAACAGTAAACAGCGGATTACCGCGCTTTGGTACATTAAGAGTTAATCTTTATTGTTGAAAATCTTATTAACACTGGAGTGTCTCCTTTTTACATCATCTTTTAACCAACTATGCAAAAAGACAAGTCTGTTGACATTATTTGGTTCAAGTTATGAGCTGGTCTCATTGACAATATAACCAGTCAAGCTGAACAATAATTCACATGGAACTGAGGTAACTAGTAACTGTTATGCACAAAACAGTATTGGCAAGGAAAAAAAATGAGGGGTGAGACTGCAATCAGGCTTATAAAATAGTAAATGGAAAAGACGTAAATAGGGTAAGGGTTAGCCTGACAGGACGTAACAAAGTAGCGAATGTTTCGGCAAAGAGCCTTAATCAACGGACATACAATACACAATTAAAACTAATATGAAAAATAAAAACTTAGCTACGGTGAAATCCAAAGAGTCAATGAAAGTAAAGCTGAAAGAGAGCAGAGCGGGCCTATATAGAAAATGAGAGAGTTGGTGGGGCAACAGCATTAGGTAGTCAAAGCAAACACAACTTTCATCCCATGAATGGAAAACAAAAATATTGGATTTTTTGTGTGCCTTAAATTAGCAGACATAATACTGCAGCACTAAATGATTTAGTGAACAGACCTGTTTGAAAGCCAGTAAATTATCTTGGTCTCATATAGTTGAGAATTGGCAAAACCACGTTGAGATTCCTTGAGATAGTCATAATTTTTGTTTTGTTAATTTATTTTAGTCTGCAATTTGATTTATTTAGCATTTTAATTCTATATAGTGCCATACTTTAAGTAATAAAGTGGTAAGCATACAAAATTGCCATAGTGCTATTTTTAGTGTCAAAGCTATCATTAGTGTAATTTAGAAAATAAAATTTTAATGAACATGATTTAAGTCTTAAGAAAATATCTGCTGGAATGGTATTTGAGTCTGTCCTGTGACAAAAACAAGTGACTCCTTGATAACAATTAACTAACTTTAAACATTTTTTTTTCCATTCATTTTCAGTGAAGTTGGACAATGCTTCTCAGGCTTAAAGAAATAATCCAATGGACTCGAATGACAGCATTTGAACTCTTCCTGCACCTGCTGTCAATTCTTGTTTTTTCAGTACTAGTTGCTGCTAAAATTGAAGGGCACCTAGCAGCGTCTTGGCCAACAATCTTTTCCCCTCTCTTTATATGTGATGGTCTGAATGCTTACCTGTGTCTCATTGTCTTTGTCAGACAGTATAGAGAATATGATTTGAAACAGGTGAGCTGTAATCTTTATTCATTATTTTCACTACTCGATGTATTGCTATACTACCATGAGCAAAATTCATCAATGTGATATAGATTTTTTTAAAATACTGGTCTTAAGCCAATTTTAGACATTTTTGTGTTTTGGTAAACTAATTTGTAAATGCTACAAGTTAAAAAATTACACTGTTTCTCTTTCTTGTTTTTAAGGGTAATTTATTTCCTGACATTTCTTGACAAAGTATAGCCAGGGACATGATTCCCACAAGTCAATCCTTACCACATGCTCATACATACCATTAATTATGTAATGGTTACTATTAACTCCAAAATTGGCATCAGTGTGACTGCCTCATTTACACCATGTGAAGTACAACATGGCCAGAGGACATCATCACTATTAATATCATTCTACCTATTTATTAAGGTCTTCCCAGCATGATTTTACAAAACTAAGAATGGCATATCAAAATATTGCTTTCATTTCCCAAGACAGTTATCTTACGCACTAACCTAGTAAGTGTTATGTTGCTTTAAAGTTTTGTTGTTGTTTTTTCTATAAGAAAGGGAAACAATTAATTAAGCCTGTATTTTTAAACAAAAATTTTGTATGATTTATTTCAGGCTAGTCTTTGAGTTGCCAGCTCCCTGGCAGTGATCTGTCTTATCTTCACAATTGTTGTATGATTTATTTCAGGCTAGTCTTTGAGTTGCCAGCTCCCTAGCAGTGATCTGTCTTATCTTCACAATTGTTGTATGATTTATTTCAGGCTAGTCTTTGAGTTGCCAGCTCCCTGGCAGTGATCGGTCTTATCTTCACAATTGTTGTATGATTTATTTCAGGCTAGTATTTGAGTTGTAAGCTCCCTGGCAGTGATCTGTCTTATCTTCACAATTGTTGTATGATTTATTTCAGGCTAGTATTTGAGTTGCCAGCTCCCTGGCAGTGATCGGTCTTATCTTCACAATTGTTGTATGATTTATTTCAGGCTAGTATTCGAGTTGTAAGCTCCCTGGCAGTGATCTGTCTTATCTTCACAATTGTTGTATGATTTATTTCAGGCTAGTATTTGAGTTGTAAGCTCCCTGGCAGTGATCGGTCTTATCTTCACAATTGTTGTATGATTTATTTCAGGCTAGTCTTTGAGTTGCCAGCTCCCTAGCAGTGATCTGTCTTATCTTCACAATTGTTGTATGATTTATTTCAGGCTAGTCTTTGAGTTGTAAGCTCCCTGGCAGTGATCGGTCTTATCTTCACAATTGTTGTATGATTTATTTCAGGCTAGTATTTGAGTTGCAAGCTCCCTGGCAGTGATCGGTCTTATCTTCACAATTGTTGTATGATTTATTTCAGGCTAGTCTACGAGTTGCCAGCTCCCTGGCAGTGATCGGTCTTATCTTCACAATTGTTGTATGATTTATTTCAGGCTAGTCTACGAGTTGCAAGCTCCCTAGCGGTGATCGGTCTTATCTTCACCTTCAAGCTGTTGTTGTGCCAGAAGCTTGTCACTGGAAATCTGAGCTGCTCTGAAGTGTTTGCTCCTTTATTTGTCCTGTCTAAAATACTCATGATCAGAGCATGCAGAATGCATTAGGGTGGAAACAATAATAATTACACTTCCATTTTGCCTTGTGTGGAAGGAAAACAAAAAACATTCCATTTAAACCCAGCGCTTATATAAATAATGTTGTAAGTTTTATTTAAAGTGTACCATGTTCTGTTTCTTTTCATGTGTTTTTAAAGGATCTGTAATTGGAAATTGAATTTCAAATCAAGTTGTTTTTTTTTACTGGGTGTAGGGGAGTTAACTTTGTAGACACCTATTGTGGTAGACACCTATAGATACTAGTGCAATATTTCTTCAGTGTTATGTGTTTATATATATATATATCTTTTTTTTGTTTTGTTACTTGTACTCCTTTTTTTAATAAAAGAAAGTGAAAGTGGAGCTATAACTGCTCCATTAACTTCTTACATTTAGTCTTGTTTCAAAATGTTTTTATGACAATTAAGTCTTACTTATTTGTAAATATGTAATTAATAAATGTGTTGCCAAATAGCAGAGCCCTAACAGGCATGTGACTAGTCTTTGTTGATGGTTTGATAAAATATGTACATGATCTCTTTGTCTCTGCCTTGTTTTTAATACATCTCTATAAATTGACTTTTTTAAATGTGTAAATAAAGCTTAAAAAATAGAACATGCCATTGAACAAGTGGTCTTTTATAAATGTGAACTGTAATTCTTTAATGAGGATTTGGCCTACAATATTTCAGTTTCTTCATTATTACATATTATTTCTTTGTTCTAGTGAATTCTTTTAAATTTAGTGCCAAGATTTGAGTGCAAGTTAAACTTACTTTTTTATTTATTATCCCTCTTGGTTACTGTTAAAAAGTGGTCAAAAAAAACTTTTTTGAACTGCATGTTCAGAATTTATAGGAGTACAACTATGTTGTTTACAAATACAATTAGGCAGTTATTTTACCCTATTTAATTATCCTGTTTAAATAATTTTAAATTATCACATACACACAAAGAAAGTTATTTGAGATAAGCTTTTTAAAGATTTAGTTTAAATTCTCTTTTTAAAAAATTAAAAATTCTATACCTTGTTATATTTGAAACTCATCAAAAATTAATTTATTTTATTGTTAGATTTATAAATTATTATCTTAAAACTATTGTGACATTGAATTCTGAATATTTTCTTTTGACAGTACATGAAGCTGATCATAAAATTTTATAAGTTGAAGCAATCTAAGTTCAGTTATTTTGTAGTATTTGTTACAAATTTATTCATTAGTAGAAAAGTAGTTCTATATCTTAATTACTTCTTTCCCTCACCTTTTTTTTTAAATTAAGGGATTCCATTCCTTGTGAATATTTTATCCAATTCATCACAACATGAATTTTAAACTAAATTTTACTCACACCAGAAGGTCATTTCATTCAATCCTTATTATTCAGTCACTACTGCACAATTTCCCCAATACACTATTTCATCTTATTAACATGATTGCACAAGAACCCTTCTGTATTAGCAAAAGCCCAAGTCTAAATTTAAAAACTCCTCGACATATTGTCTGTAAAACCTGGTTGAAAAGTTATTGTAATGATTGCATTTCCTAAAAAATTAATTAAAAATTGTTTGTAATGTATTTTGAAAATAGATATTTAGTATGATCATTTGCTTACTTTAACATTTCCATTTAAATTCAAAACCTGATATTTGTTGAATTCAAGTATTGTTTGGTTGGGTAGTGTGACTGCTTTAACAATAAATCACTGACATATGAATAAATTAGTAAAGTTTCATTTTATTTAGATGATGTTATTAAATGTCATTTTTGTAAATAAATCATTACTACGAAATATTTCATAAACTTTTTATTCATTCTATAATAAATTCTTTGGTTTTTCTTTCAATTTATTTCACACATTTAAAAAAATATTTTAAAGTCAGTTTTGTGTTAAAATAAATAACCTGTGCAAATTATTTTTTTGCCCACATTTTTTTTTTCTTTTCATTTTTTCTAATTCTCATGAACTTAAAAAAAATAATTTTAATAAACACTCCATAAATCATAAAGTGTCTACTTAATTGCTAAGTAGTAAGTTGTAGCCCTTTAAAAGGGCTGCTGCCCTTATTGTGTACCGAATTTAAACTCATCCTTAACTAATTTTTAAAAAATAATTCATTCAAAAATTATAATTTGTAGGGATTCAGATTTATTTTAAAATAAAAAAGCTGGTGTTTTTGTTACCTACCTCCCCAAAAATTTCGGACCCAATTGACGTGTCGCTCCTATAGAGCTCATGCCAGGCAACACCCTCAGTCAGGGTGGAGAACAAACCAAGTGAGTTTTGCGTAGAATAAATTATGTTCACCTGTACCCTCTCCTCTGCAGCTGCTCGAAGTTCCTCACATACTCTGTACCACTGACTACCACTCCACTTTGTTCCTCTTCACCATCTCTTCTTCCCCCATCTCTTCTTACTTCCCAGTTAACTTCTCACAATCTCTTCTTACCTCCCAGGTAACTTCTCACAATCTGAGTCTCTTCTTACCTCCCAGGTAACTTCTCACAATCTCTTCTTACCTCCCAGGTATCTTCTCACAATCTCTTCTTACCTCCCAGGTAACTTCTCACAATCTCTTCTTACCTCCCAGGTAGCTTCTCACAATTTGAGTCTCTTCTTACCTCCCAGGTAACCTCACAATCTCTTCTTACCTCCCAGGTAAATTCTCACAATCTGAGTCTCTTCTTACCTCCCAGGTAACTTCTCACAATCTCTTCTTACCTCCCAGGTAACTTCTCACAATCTCTTCTTACCTGCCAGGTAACTTCTCACAATCTCTTCTTACCTCCCAGGTAACCTCACAATCTCTTCTTACCTCCCAGGTAACTTCTCACAGAGTCTCTTCTTACCTCCCAGGTAAATTCTCACAATCTCTTCTTACCTCCCAGGTAACTTCTCACAATCTCTTCTTACCTGCCAGGTAACTTCTCACAATCTCTTCTTACCTCCCAGGTAACTTCTCACAATCTCTTCTTACCTCCCAGGTAACTTCTCACAATCTCTTCTTACCCCCAGGTAACTTCTCACAATCTCTTCTTACCTCCCAGGTAACTTCTCACAATCTGAGTCTCTTCTTACCTCCCAGGTATCTTCTCACAATTTCTTTTTACCTCCCAGGTAACTTCTCACAATCTCTTCTTACCTCTCAGGTAACTTCTCACAATCTCTTCTTACCTCCCAGGTGACTTCTCACAATCTGAGTCTCTTCTAACCTCCCAGGTAACTTCTCACAATCTCTTCTTACCTCCCAGGTAACTTCTCACAATCTCTTCTTACCTCCCAGGTAACTTCTCACCATGTACCTCCTCTTGGCTCCCAGGTAACTCCTCTCCTCCTATGTACCTCCTCACATCTTCCATGTACATCCTCTCCTCCCAGGTAACTTCTGACCATCTCTTCTTACCTCCCAGGTAACTTATGTACCTTCTCTCCTCTCATGTAACTCCTCACATCTCTTCTTGCCTCCTAGGTAACTCCTATCCTCCCATGTACATCCTCACATCTCCCAGGTAACTCCTCTCCTCTCAGGTACCTTCTCACATCTCCCAGGTAACTCCTCTCCTCTCATGTACCTCCTCACATCTCCAGGTAACTCCTCTCCTCCCATGTACCTTCTCACATCTCCCAGGTAACTCCTCTCCTCTCATGTACCTTCTCACATCTCCCAGGTAACTCCTCTCATGTACCTCCTCACATCTCCCTGGTAACTCCTCTCCTCCCATGTACCTTCTCACATCTCCCAGGTAACTCCTCTCCTCCCATGTACCTCCTCACATCTCCCAGGTAACTCCTCTCCTCCCAGGTATCTTCTGACCATCTCTTCTTACCTCCCAGGTAACTTATGTACCTTCTATCCTCTCATGTAACTCCTCACATCTCTTCTTGACTCCTAGGTAACTCCTATCCTCCCATGTACATCCTCACATCTCCCAGGTAACTCCTCTCCTCTCAGGTACCTTCTCACATCTCCCAGGTTACTCCTCTCCTCTCATGTACCTCCTCACATCTCCCAGGTAACTCCTCTCCTCTCATGTACCTTCTCACATCTCCCAGGTAACTCCTCTCCTCTCATGTACCTCCTCACATCTCCCAGGTAACTCCTCTCCTCCCATGTACCTTCTCACATCTCCCAGGTAACTCCTCTCCTCCCATGTACCTCCTCACATCTCCCAGGTAACTCTTCTCCTCGCAGGTATCTTTTGACCATCTCTTCTTACCTCCCAGGTAACTTATGTACGTTCTCTCCTCCCATGTACCTCCTCACATCTGCTAGGTAACTCCTCTCCTCCCATGTACCTCCTCTCCTCTCATGTACCTCCTCACATCTCCCATGTACCTCCTCACATCTCCCATGTACCTCCTCACATCTCTCAGGTAGCCCCTCACATCTCCCAGGTAACTCCTCTCCTCCCATGTACCTCCTCACACCTCCCATGTACCTCCTCACCGTCTCTATACTTTTCACTTTGACTTAATCCTCTGAGCCGTGACATCCCTGGCCCACACCGTTGAATTAATGGACCTGAAGCTAATCAAGTGTTCACCAGGTAAAAGGTATGTCGTCAGACCCGTGGAATGTTCCCAGTCTTAACTCTAAGTGAACACCACTCGACTGTAGCAACTCGGGGATGGAGGATAGCGGGTCGCGCTGTTAAACGATTCTTAACCTGGAGACTGGACGGGTTTCGAAGATATCTAAATTTAAACAAACACGAAAATATTCACAATAAGATTAAACTGAAACAAACCAATTTTTTTAAAAGTAGAAAGAATTTCAGAATTGTTGAACAGGGGTCGGGAAACTTTTTGTCTGAGAGAGCCATAAACACCACATATTTTGTCTGAGAGAGCCATAAAAACCACATATTTTGTCTGAGAGAGGCATAAACACCACATATTTTGTCTGAGAGAGCCATAAACACCACATATTTTGTCTGAGAGAGCCATAAACACCACATATTTTGTCTGAGAGAGCCATAAACACCACATATTTTGAAAAATAATTCTGTTTGACCCATACATTAATATGTTTTAAAACAAACATTTACGTAAATGTCTTCACTTTGTATAATTTCAACACTAAAAGTACAATAATTATGTCTCTGAATTATTTTTAATAACATTGTTATATTACTGTCGTAAAAATATACGTTTACTAGATTGTGCCGTGGCGCCTGCGGCGCCCACTTTTTTTAGGGCACCTACGGCGCCAACCTTTTTCAAAAGCCCAACTAACTTTTCCTTTTTTGATAAATACGAAATATTAAACTTTGTGAAATGTACGCAAAGTATTTAATAATAGGGGTTGTATTTCGCGCACCGATGCACACCAAACAATGACGTCATCATATTAAATATTTTTACAGCGCTAATCACCACACGATTTTTCAACTAACTAACTGCTGTAGACTGTCGTACATCGTTCCTCAGCGTTCCACATCCAGTGAGTGAGTGAGTGAGTGAGTGACCTGGGCTTTTATATTATTTATTATGTAGATCAAATGAGTCTGAATAAACGGGATTTAAAAAAAAAAATCTAACATTTGTCTGAGAGCCAGATGTAGCTATCAATAGAACCACATCTGGCTTGGCTCGCGAGCCATGGTTTCCCGACCCCTGGTCTAGGTGAGTAAAAAAAAAATTTTAACTTTTTTTTTTCTGATCCCGGCATGTTAACTCTACATTACTGAGAATCAGTGGCGTAGCGAGGGGGGACAGGGGGGACATATGTACCCGGGCGCCATGTTAGCCCTACATTGCTGAGAATCAGTGGCGTAGCGAGGGGGGACAGGGGGGACATATGTACCCGGGCGCCATGTTAACTCTACAATACTAAGAATCAATTTCAGACTTAGCACCAGCACGCCATAAATGAAACCTGTGCGAATATGTGACATTTGTAACATAATAAGAATTAATAAATTATTAGAAAAGTAAAAAAAAAAAAAAAAAAAAAAAAATTGATAGCCTTATAATCAAGCAAATCACAACTTGGAGACTTCTGATGGTTCACACACATGCAGTGGCATCGTTATGGGGGGGGGGCGCCCCGGGTGACACCAAAGTCTAAAATTTTACTGTTCAATTTTTATGTCAGAAAAAAAAAATAAGACACATTTTTTTTTCATCTAGAAATAAATTTAAAAATACAATGAAATACGTTACACGTGAAATCTTTATTTAAAAAATGGTAGCGCGCTCGACTTTCGTACCGATGGTCACGAGTTCGAATCCACGCGAAGGCGAGGATTTGTTCCCGGGGCCTGAGGAGTCCCCGAGTCACCCAGCTCTGAATGGGTACCTAACTAGACAATAGTTAGGCGGCTGGGGTAATGCGTGGAACCCCTATAGCCGTGGCCTGTGACCGCTGCATCACTTGCCAACAGATCATCTCTCATGGTCTGTGGACGCAATTATCTTCTGCATAGAAGGAGCGCCTGTATATCTAAGATAATTACAATAATAAAATAGTCTATAAATCCTTTATTTACGAGACATAACTAAAAGTATGTCATTATAATACGTATCGCACAACAATCCAAAATTGTAGTTATGTCTCACATATAAAGATTTATAGCACATAAAAAAACTACTACAGTCTGCCTGCAAAATTTCAGCTCAGCTTGATCACGGGAAAGGGGTTATAAAAACATGTTTAATAAAGTGCGCACCGCGAGACAAACTAGCAATACTAACATTTACATTTACAGATCGTGAATATATTTTTAAAAAGTATCGTCAATACAATACGCACGGCACCGCGAGACAGGAAAATATTAAAAAGGTTATTCAATATAATACGCACCGCGACACTCTTGCACAAAAATTAACATGCTTCATGGAGATAAATAGAGATAATCTAAAAATTCATTAATTTAAATACAGTACATTCGATCGATCTGAAATTTTGATAGAGTCTGCCTGCAAAATTTCAGGACGCTAGGATACGAGGAAGTGGGTTAAAAATCAATCTAAACTTTTTTCGGCATTCAAGACATCGAGTAATCAAGCAGACGCCACGATATATTATAAAAGATTTTTATAAGAGAAAAGAAACAAGCGCACCAGAGAGATCTTTAAAAAGGCTAGACAAGAAAGATGCGGTGTCATTTGTTTTAAAGGATATAAAGTAAACTGGGCTTTGACATACCGACATCATGGACGAATAATCCCACCTCACTAATCCCTCCCCCCACAAGAGTGTATACAATTTTTCTTTTTAAAAAATCAAAAGATGAGTTTTCTATATTGTTGTTTTATATAGGAAAATTGTAAATTCAAAGTCTTTGAGTTAATATTTTGTTTTATTTATATTTTTGAAAGGCATGCAAGCATAGATATGCATGTTTATATATATAATATGTATTCCTTTGGTTCGACGGTCTTATCCCTGTTTTGTGGTTACGAGCGCATCCCCATTACTCGTTATTCCATATTTTAAAATGTTTTTAAAGCTTGTTTTTCCATGGGGGTAACGAATTATTTTTAAGAAAACCTTTGTGCCATTAACTGTTTCGAGTGTGCGGCTGAAAGAATCGGCTTATAGGATTTGTTGTGTTGTAGAGCGAGGAAGATACTTAGTCTGGATACATTCGCTATTTTGGTTGTTCACATCTCTCTTTTTTTTAGTTTTATTTTTTGAAAATACTTCACTAGAGGGGAGCGCGCGGGGGGGGGGGGGGTGTACAATTTTGTATGTTCCCTTTATTTGGCACTGGAAGACTGGGAACACTTGTACGGATTAGGGGCCGTGGATAAATGACGTCACGTGACTAGGGCGAAGTGGGTCGCGCATATGTGACGATTTGTGACGAGGAGGAGGGGTGAGTTTCAAAAATGTGATTTCACATCAAAACGCGCAACTTTAAGTAAAAGTTCCACTTAAATATTTGATTGTTAACCATTTATTTAATGACGTTTTCAATGGCTTCACGCGTGCTACGATATTAGTGTGGATACTTACACTAAATACATATTTAAATGACAAAAAATAATTTGCAAGATACTAATTTTCAGTTAGAAAATATGGCTTGGGGGGGGGGCGCTTAATGATTTGGGACGTCATATTGGAAAGGGGTTTAAGTTTTTTTGACGAAATAGGACGAGGTGCCCCCCCCCCCACAACCTTAAATCGGCCGAAATCGCGTGATGTCATTTATGGACATCCCAAGGGTATTTAAACTTTTGCCCCATCGTAAAGCGCATCCGTTAAACTTTGGCTAAAATTAAAAATAAAAAAAACAACAAGTAATACAATTTTGGTTGAAATAAATTTTGATTTCATTGAAAAGGTTAAAGTTTGTTTTAATATGATTGTTATTGTGGAAGGGTGGTGGGGAGATAAAAACCATCTTCTTGGAGCTAATTGTTTTTAATCCCTTCAATCATCATTTCCTACAAGTGCACGTTCCCAACCCCCCTCCCTCCCCGAGCCAATTACATATTTATCTGTGATATTCTCGACAAATATTTCGTCTCATGCATTGTATCTATCAATTGAAATGCAACTACGTTCGAAAATGCGTCTAAAACTAAATCTAGTTTAACTAGGCTATGTTAGTACCGCTCCGAGACACGCCCAACTATGACGTCAAATCTAACGGAAATGTCCATTGGTTAATAATCACTGGGCGCTCGCATTCAGGGCGGTGACGAGAAAATTTTAATTAGATTTACGTTCGAAATTCAAGGTCAGTGCGCTAGTAACAACTGGCGATAAATATTGTGGTGAAATTCAAGGTCAGTGCGCTAGTAACAACTGGCGATAAATATTGTGGGGAAATTCAAGGTCAGTGCGCTAGTAACAACTGGCGATAAATATTGTGGTTGAAAATTACCGTCAACAAACCGTTTACGTCTGATAGAATAATCCATACATGGATCAAGGATGTGGTCACAGGTAGTCGCAACTCAAGTGGTCACAGGTAGTCGCAACTCAAGTGGTCACAGGTAGTCGAAACTCAAGTGGTCACAGGTAGTCGCAACTCAAGTGGTCACAGGTAGTCGCAACTCAAGTGGTCACAGGTAGTCGCAACTCAAGTGGTCACAGGTAGTCGCAACTCAAGTGGTCACAGGTAGTCGCAACTCAAGTGGTCACAGGTAGTCGCAACTCAAGTGGTCACAGGTAGTCGCAACTCAAGTGGTCACAGGTAGTCGCAACTCAAGATTATTAAATGGGAGATTAACCAGGAGCGAATCGGAGATGTTTCCACGTGAAGAGAATAAGCCAGATTATTATTACATTGTTGAATTAAAATTTTTAAAGAGTATGGTTGTGTCTCAGTCTCAGGAGCGTAATGTGTAATAACGCTCTTATATTAACAACATTTAAATTAAAAACAAATTAAAAATAACACCCACCGCAATTTGAAACAAGACCTTTCGAGTAGATCTATAGATCTAGATTCTATAGTGAATTTTAAAATATTTTTAAGTTATAAAACTAAAATTAGATCTATTAGAAGAAAAAAAAAGGCAGTTTTGACATGTATTTTACAGAACGCATTTTTAAATGACTGGAGAAAATCATTTGAAAAGCTATCCCACCGCTGATTAATAACATTATTTTAAAAGATAATATTAATAATCAAACGCATGTGTATTTTTTAAATCCTTTATTTTAACTTGTGGTGTCTGAGCCGTGCGACCGACCGACAGTGCGACCTTGCCGAAAAAACTTTGGATCGATTTTTAACCCACTTTCTCGTAAGTTAGCAAGCTAAAATTGTACAGGCAGACTCATGCCAATGATAAAAATGATGTATTGGCATTTCAAATCGATCGAATGGACAGTAGGCCAAATTGAATTATTGAACTTTAAAATTATTTTATTTATCTCTTTTATATCATGTTAATTTTTTTAGATAGTGTGTTTTGGTGTGTAATATGTTCAACAACCTTTCATGTCGCGCAATAAGGTGCGCATTACATTGACATTACTTTTAAAAAATATATCCACGATCGGTGCGCATTATATTTAACACGTTTTATGAGACAAAACTAGAATTTTGTATTTTCGGATTGTTTTGACATGCGTATTATAATGAACATGCTTATAGAATCTAGTTATGTCTCGTATATAAAGGATTTATAGTCAAAACCTTGTTTATTTACGGTTTTTTTATTAGCTCATATCTTTTGGTAATACTTTTGTTTCATCCCGATAGATGTTATGGTTGGCGAGAAATTGACGAAATGCGAATATTTTTTTTCGTTTTTTTTTAAATTTATTTTCCTTGAAATCCAGTAAACCTTTTTAAATTTATTATTTTTTGCCCGTGCACATCCTTGGGACCTCCTTAACATATTTGCATAAGACCCGAACCCTCTTTTGTTTTGTCTGTTATCCCCCCCTCCCCACCGAAACTGCTACTGGTGAGTTTTACAAACAGGACAAGTGTCTAAAAAGATCTGAATATGATTATATGTAGATATGTTAAGTCAAAACGACACCGAATATCCATTTGGGCGTTGGGTGGGGGGAGGGGAATCTATTTGATACAATAATAAAAGTTTTAAGTTTGATATAGTTTTTCGATTGGTTTTTTGGTCAAACGCCTCTGGCCATTCTAAATATAATAATAAATGTGTCCATTTAAAATTAGTCAAAAGTATTCACTAAATTTATTGAATGCATCAAATTCTCGACATCGCAATTCGAGAGGAGCACAAAATAACTTTCTTCTGAACTCAGTTTTTAAGGCATTAATTTTAAATTTGACAGAAAGGATACTTGACACAATCAAGTCATGTTGATTAAGATTATTGTCACTTTTGTCAATATAAATGAAAGTAGGTTGGATTTAGATGTCTTCGTATAGTACGTAAATAAGAAATCTACATAGATAACAAATTTTACAAATGCATTTTCTGGAAGGAACCGGTTCAATAGTGGGCATATGTTACCAAGCGTACACGTACACATGACGTATTCGAATATATCTAGTGGAGTGGAGTGGATGTTATATGTCCCAAATGAGTGGGACGTGGTGGTCGAGAGGTAGCGCTCTCGACTGTCATACTGATGGTCACGAGTTCGAATCCACACGAAAGTGAGGATTTGTTCTCGGGGCCTGAGGAGTCCCCGAGTCACCCAGCTCCGAATGGGTACCTAACTAGACAGTAGTTAGGCGGTTGGGGTAATGCGTGGAACCCCTATAGCCGTGGCCTGTGACCGCTGCATCACTTGCCAACAGATCATCTCTCATGGTCTGTGGACGCAATTATCTTCTGCATAGAAGGAGCGTCTGTATATCTAAGATAAGATAAGAGTCTGCATTACCCCCAAAAATTCCCTTTTGACCCCAGATGTTATTTTTAAAAAAGTATTATTTTAAAATAACTTTTTTTATAAACAAAGAAGTTACAAGTAATGATTTATAGTCAATGCTTAATTTGTATGCATTAAAATAAAATATAATGTAAGGATGTTAAAACATTTCGATTTTTTTTTTTGAAGGCCGGTTAAAAAAGTGATACCTAAATATTAAAATTATAAAAGTTTATATTAACAATACTGTTAACCCAAAAGTAGCGGATTCTAGCAAATTTTCTATGCCCACGATGATTGAGCATTACCCCCAAGAGTTCCCTTTTTACCCCAAATGAGAAAATTTATTGGTGACATTACATTTATAACTGTTGTGTGACATACGTGAAATCCTGAAGAAGAAAGAATTGAAAAAACAAACAAACAAACTTGTGAGCTTCGGAGTTAAAA
>MUZC01004717.1:104873-138397 GCA_002072015.1 Radix auricularia | reverse complement strand
CGTACTTTTTGAGGGGGGGGGGTCGACGATTTTGTGACGACGCGTGACGTAGGGGGGGGGAGGGGGTAAAAAATCGGACAAAATCGCGTGACGTCATTTATGGACGGCCCCTATCTAGTATGTTTCAGGAGGAGTTGCTGTTTAAAACTCTAAAGGACATTTCAAATACATAAAAAATTACATAAAGCAAATAATTTGGGAGGGTTGTATTTGGCTATTATTAATAGAATGAAAAAAAGATCTGACAGCAATCTGAAGAATTCAAATAGAAAATGTTCAATAGTTAGATTGTGTTGAGTGAACGGGGGCTTTTATATATGTAGCTGTGGACCAGTTGGGCAAAGTAAATGTTATTTTATGTTCGTTTTACCGTCCTAGTTCAAGGGACGTAATGTGGGATTTTTTTTTTTAAAGAAACAGAGTTGTCCAGTCTCCTTAAAGGTACAAAGGAAAAGATTAAAGCCAACCTCTGTATAATTGACTTGTTCTTTCAAGTCGTAGTATTGCTTATGGAGTGCATGCATTATGTAGAGTGCATAAAAAGTAGAGGTACTTTGAAAGTGATATATTTTAAGACCCAGGGTAACTAAAGTGCCCAGATTCATGGATTTATCCGCCCACTGAAGGGGCAGCACATTGCATGCTAAGGAAAAATAACAATTTATATTTTAAGGATCATAGATTCATACATCTATATTATACCCTTTACAAAATCCTTTAAAATATTATTTTATCGTTGTGTTTTTTTTTCTTACCTGGCGCAGAACAACGTTTTATAACACAACCAGAGAGTTTTGTCTCTTCTAAGGTTAAGAGTCATGAACACTATAAATTTAAATAATGGGAAAGGAATATGTTTTGTCTGGAGCACATTTTATGTCTTGCAGCCCTACCTTCTTCCTAAAATTGAAGCGTCTTTGACAGAAATAATAATCTATTCGATTTTTTAAAAAAATGTACCGGAAAATGTGGAATCTATATTTAACATTGAAAATGTGGGATCTCTAGTTAACATAGAAAATATGGTACCTAGATTTAACATAGAGAATGGATTCTTACAGGGGCGTAACAACGGCTTGGCATTGGGCAGTTGCAAATGGCACCGGCCTGCGCAAGCTTCAAAAGGGCGCCGCTAAATCGGGCGTACATGATATTCCATTTTGTCAGAACGATGGAATTTTGGACTGAAAACATCTAAACCCACAAATTAAAAATCACGAAAACTCGTGGCAGAAAAAATAAATAATTTTACGAAATGGAAATTTTTAGAAAAGGGGCTTGAAAAGGGTAGACTAATTGACGACTTTGCACAAGTAGCACCGAAAAACAGAGTTTTGAAATGGCGCCATACATTGACTATAATATTAAAATGTATATTGTTTTGTGCTGAGAATAACTTAGCTTTTTATGGACACGAACAACGTTGAGGTATATTTTTGAATCTGTTTAAATTTGTGAGTCAACTTGATAGTGGTTTTAAAAATTCCCTTGAATCGCATATTAAAAATCAAACGAGCTATTTGCCGCCAATAATCCAGAATGAATTTATTAATTTGTTATCAGCGAAAGTGCAACGTGAAACAATAAAAAGAAATTCAAGAAGCTAAATATTATAATATATTTGATAACTCTCCGGATGTATCTCACAAAAATCAATTAACTAAAATTATTTGGTATCTGAAATTGTCAGATAAATAATATACCATTAAAGAGTGGTTCGATGGTTTCATACACACAACATAAAAAACAGGAGAGGGAATAGCCTTGGAAATTAAAGCAGCATTAATTCCAAATGGTTTATAACTTTTAAGATGTATGTAGCCAAGGTTACGATAATGGGGCCAACATGGCAGGAAAGTACAAGGGACTTCAAGCCATACTTCAAAAAGATATTCCACTTGCTCGGTATATCCCGTGTTGTGCTCATAGTCTTAAATTTGGTAGGTGTCCAGCATTCATGCATATGTTTTGACATTTGTTTGTATTATCCAGTTTTGTATATTATTTTTCTGTAAGTGCTGTGAATGAGCGTCAGGAGCAAATTATTTTAGTTTTAATTGAAATGAAGGATAATCACTTACTTGGTGATGCATTATCTGTTGCTAAATCATTGCACTGAAAAATTAATAGTTACAAGTTCATTGCGTTTATAACTATTTGGAATTTGATATTGGAAAAAGTAAACAAAGTCCATATAGCACTTCAAAAAGAAACATGATATTTATCGATCATCGTTGTTAATAAAAGGACTTTTAATGACTTTGAAGATCTAAGAACAAACGAAATCTATAACATTTGTTCCAAAATTGAAGAAACGTGTATTAAAATTAAATCAAGCAATTTCATGTTTCATTTAGACCTTCTAAATGTTCTCGATACACGTAAATTACAAGAATCGTACCCGAATATTGAACGAGCTCTGAAAACATAATTTCTTACAATGACAACTACAGTAGCCACTGCTGAAAGGAGTTTCTGTAAACTACAAATTATCAAAAAAGGCTTGAGATCGACTCCAGGTCAACAGCGCACATCATCTCTAAGCTCTTATTTCTATTGAACATCATCTCTAAGCTCTTATTTCTATTGAACATCATCTCTAAGCTCTTATTTCTATTGAACATCATCCCTAGCTCTTCTTTCTATTGAACATCATCTCTAAGTTCTTCTTTCTATTGAACATCATCCCTAGCTCTTCTTTCTATTGAACATCACCTCTAAGTTCTTCTTTCTATTGAACATCATCCCTAGCACTTCTTTCTATTGAACATCATCTCTAAGTTCTTCTTTCTATTGAACATCATCCCTAGCTCTTCTTTCTATTGAACATCATCCCTAGCACTTCTTTCTATTGAACATCATCTCTAAGCTCTTCTTTCTATTGAACATCATCCCTAGCACTTCTTTCTATTGAACATGATCTCTAAGTTCTTCTTTCTATTGAACATCATCTCTAAGCTCTTCTTTGTATTGAACATCATCCCTAGCTCTTCTTTCTATTGAACATCATCCCTAGCTCTTCTTTCTATTGAACATCACCCCTAGCACTTCTTTCTATTGAACATCATCTCTAAGTTCTTCTTTCTATTGAACATCATCTCTAAGCTCTTCTTTCTATTGAAAATAATCTCTAAGCTCTTCTTTGTATTGAACATCATCCCTAGCTCTTCTTTCTATTGAACATCATCCCTAGCTCTTCTTTCTATTGAACATCATCCTTAGCTCTTCTTTCTATTGAACATCATCTCTAAGTTCTTCTTTCTATTGAACATCATCCCTAGCTCTTCTTTATATTGAACATCATCTCTAAGCTCTTCTTTCTATTGAACATCATCGCTAAGTTCTTCTTTCTATTGAACATCATCCCTAGCACTTCTTTCTATTGAACATCATCCCTAGCTCTTCTTTCTATTGAACATCATCTCTAAGCTCTTCTTTCTATTGAACATCATCCCTAAGCTCTTCTTTCTATTGAACATCATCTCTAAGGTCTTCTTTCTATTGAACATCATCCCTAGCACTTCTTTCTATTGAACATCATCCCTAGCTCTTCTTTCTATTGAACATCATCTCTAAGCTCTTCTTTCTGTTGAAAATAATCTCTAAGCTCTTCTTTGTATTGAACATCATCCCTAGCTCTTCTTTCTATTGAACATCATCCTTAGCTCTTCTTTCTATTGAACATCATCTCTAAGTTCTTCTTTCTATTGAACATCATCCCTATACTTCTTTCTATTGAACATCATCTCTAAGCTCTTCTTACCATCGTACTCATACTTACCAGTTAAATAAACTTCGATGAAATATTTTAATCACTAATTTTGCAAACATTACAGCAAGAAAGGTTTAGCTTTTAGCCTTTGATATAGGGCATAGGAGTGGATCGGTGGAGTGTAACTTTAATTTACTTTTAATTGTGAGTTTCTATCGTTATGTATGGGATAGTGAGCATGACACATCTTCACTATTGTTTTTATTTATAATACATGACACTTCAAGTATTGCTTGGTCTGTATTAACGCAACAATATCTAGTTTTATCGAACAATTTATTTGTTTTTATTAAGTAAAAAATAAACTGTGAATTAGATTTGTTCTTGTCTTTTTGCATCTTTCATATTCACATTGTATGACTGTCACTACGTAATTATTGTCATAAATAAAATAAGAGAAATTCAATTATGTTTTTAACAAACGAAAAAATTGCACATCTGAAACTAGTCAGTTTATCAAAGGCACCAAACTTAAACCATCCAGAAACAAGTGTTATTTTTGGACCAACCACGTGATCAAATCTCTCTCGAAGCCTCTTCTGCCAAACACTCAGTATCTACTCAACTTTAATTATATCCCAAAGATCCCAAAGATCCCGATGACACTTTGTCTTTACGCCTCATGGTTTTTTGTTTTAATTAAAATAAAAGTTTATTTCCAAAGTTCGCACGAGCCTTTTTTTTTACAAAAAAGTGTTTCCACCAATTTCAAGCTGCCCTCATGTCGTACACCTGTAGATCTATGTCTTTCTTTAACGGTGTTCACACATACACACACACACCTTTCGCCCTTAACCGGAGGGCCCTCAAGCCTCCCCGTCCCCTACCAACACGGCACACTGGTGAAACAAACAGCCCCGCGTTTTTCCCCGCTCGCCCGTTAAGGACACCGTCGAGCGCTAACTTCACATCTATATTTGCACTCATTGCGTGGCCGCGATGTCCGTGGCAATGGTGACGCTGTGACTTAGTTCTTACTTGAAATCACATAAACTCTAATAGAATATCGATTTGTGGCCAATCGCCCAGAGAAGATTCGTTGTGTATTTATTTAGTCAACTGTTTTCTTGGATCGATCCCCTCTTAAATGTGCTTTTATTTTTATGTTCATAAATTAAACGATTCAAAAAGGTTTTCCAGTCTAATTGACAGTTAAAGAAAGAAGGTAGGAGGTACGCTGTTTTGTGTGATAAGAAAACAGCGCTGCGCTGTTCAATATTCTATTATTAGGCATAGACTTTTAATAGTATTAGTGGTGTGCTATAAAAAAAAATGTGTGTGTGGGGAGGGTGGAAGGAGGTATCTAATACTTTAAAGTGTAAGACGATATTCGATTTCTGATACAGATACGATGTTTGTGTACATGTCCCCGTGACTCAAAGAGTGATTTATAATTTTGACATGTATCTTTGTTACAGCTTTGGAACTAAAGGCCGTGGTAAGTTCTGTACAGTTTGATATCTTCACCGTCACCGATCTTATCTGTGGATATTTATTGGAAAGAAAAAGAAACATTTAAAAAAAAAAAAAAAAAAGCAACAGAGAACAATCAAGAGTGAGTATTGACGTGTTTTTGTTTTTTTTAAACTTTTTAAAAAATTCTTATTTTTAATTAACACTCACACAATCGTTGTACGGGATATGAAAAAGCAGCGAAACAATTATATCAGCTAAGCATTAACAACAGACCGTATCACAATCATTCCTTGAAATCCGATTTTAATCGCTGCATAAGACTTAGGACTAGGATGGTATCGCAATGGCCAATTGATGTCCACTTCACAAATCAGTATAATGAGATACGGTTCACTGGCCAGCTGACCACGTGGTCCAGATTAAAATCTGTTGTTGCTGATGTGCTCAACTTCGGAGACTAGAAACTAAGCTATGTATCTAATTTTTTGAAGATTTTTATACTTATAGTATGTTATGGTCAAATGTAGGGCTGCGGAAATTAACGATTAATTTCTCAATTAATGGGTAAAAAGTTTTATCGATTAAAATTATTTTAATCGATAAAACAGCGATTAAAATTAACGAAAAATATTGTAAACAATTTATTTTTTTACGTACAAACTTCACATTTACAAAAACAAAAAAAAAAGATTTTTAAAGTGTAAACTTTAAAATAAACATTTTTTTAAGGAAAATGATATAAAAACAACATTGTTTTTACTTAATTAACAATAACAACAATTTAATTCATTGACATTAAATTGAACTACTTATATTTTAATATATCTCCAAAATATAATAATATTTTTTCATTAAATACTGTAGTGATGGGCATTTTATGAAATTTTCGGTTTAATGACGTCATACATCTTATTTTAATTAAGCTTTAATCAAAATTATCGATTAATTATTCGGTAATTTTTCAACAGTTAACGATTAAATTTAAATTAATCAATCACAGCCCTAGTCAAAAGTCGTTGAATTGACTTGAGTTGTCAGTGTCACACATTTAAATTGTAATACGGATCTATTGCCTGTCAAATCTTCAAAGCCGCCGACCCATATCTTGATTGTAGCTGCGTGAGTAGAAAACTCCAATGTGTGAGTACGACAAATACAATAGTTGAGATGAGAACAGAGGATTGTTGTATTAAAAAAAATCTAATTCATTTTAAGCTATCGTGTATCGCGATATATGAGATGCATTGCAAAGTCTAGATACACGGCATGCTTTATAAGATTATCCATGACGCTGAATGTGTAACTGTCGCCATGGAGACGGAATACATTTGTGAAATGATCTTGTCATGGAGTGATCACGGATAGTTAATTCAAATGATTGGCTAAATGATACATGTTTTAAATTTAAAACGAATATGAGATTCTGCTAAACCTACAACATGCCAGACGGCACGTCAAATTGGTTGTTTTAAAATAATTTAAACAACAACAAAAAATTGTTCCACGGCAAAACATGCGTATTTTTTACCACGTTTTTCTTAGTTTGCTTTCTTGTCTGTCTTTCCGGGGCAAAAATTGAATTCCTTTTTTGAACCACTTCTGATCATCCAATTTTGATGAAATTTTGCATGCATACTTGATTCACATGACAATTTAATATTTCATTAATTATAGTACTCAATTCTACTTAATTATAGTAATTATACTAAAAATAAAGATGTATGACGTCATTAACATGAAAATTTCAAGGGAAGTAACATAACCAGGGAATTTTCATTTTTTTAGTTATTTCCCATGTCTTAAAGACATTAAATTTGAACTAAAAAGTATAAAATAAAAATATTTTTAAAAAAGTTTTTAAGATACCACGTTTTGTGAACTAAAAAGAAGAAAATAAATTTTTTCTTGGGCTATGTTGGAACTTCCCTTCCCCTGGGCTGAGCCAGAACTGTTTTGTTGGATGCACATTGTGGACATTTTGTACATACACACTCTTACACACCAAAATATTTTCGAACTGAAAACGTGGGGCGTATCATATATAGACTGTGGAGGAATTTGAAACTGAAAAGTTTAATGTAATAGCATTAATAGACCAAATTTCAGCCGAATGCGCCCGACGTTTTCAGTTCGAAAATATTTTGGTGTGTAAGAGTGTGTATGTACAAAATGTCCACAATGTGCATCCAACAAAACAGTTCTGGCTCAGCCCAGGGGAAGGGAAGTTCCAACATAGCCCAAGAAAAAATTTATTTTCTTCTTTTTAGTTCACAAAACGTGGTATCTTAAAAACTTTTTAAAAAATATTTTTATTCCCGAAAATCTTACCCTGTCAGGGTCTGGAGATTCGATTCTATATATTTATATATCACTCAGTGGTCTACTGACGAATCTAACAGAACTGGCAATTAAACGACGAATAAATGGGAAATGTGGTTATAACATTTTGCGCACCAAATAATGACGTTAACAGGATTTAAGTCTTTAAAAAAAGCAACCTTTATTTATCTCTTGTTCATTTTTTTTTAGACTTGGTGTCTTGTGCCCGCATTCTCATTTCATCACTAGTGGGACGTGGTGGTCGAGAGGTAGCGCGTACCGATGGTCACGAGTTCGAATCCACGCGAAGGTGAGGATTTGTTCCCGGGGCCTGAGGAGTCCCCGAGTCACCCAGCTCTGAATGGGTACCTAACTAGACAATAGTTAGGCGGCTGGGGTAATGCGTGGAACCCCTATAGCCGTGGCCTGTGACCGCTGCATCACTTGCCAACAGATCATCTCTCATGGTCTGTGGACGCAATTATCTTCTGCATAGAAGGAGCGTCTGTATATCTAAGATAAGATAGTCTACACACATTTTTTGTGCTCTGCTATTCATTAAGTAGTGCATAATTATGCAAATTTTAATTTTGTGTCGCCTAAGAGATGAATTGAGGCCTTGAAGCCGCTACATGGTTCATAGAACTTTATTTACGCTGAAAAAATTGTGACCTGTGAGACATGTTAACGTGAAAAAAGTTGTTTTTCTCTTTATAGCGAATACAGAGGTTTATTAGATTAAAAATACACAAGTGTTGTGAAAATAACACTGATAATACTTTTCATATCTCTCTCTCTCTCTCTCTCTCCCTCTCTCTCTCTCTCTCTCTCTCTCTCTCTCTCTCTCTCTCTCTCTCTCTCTCTCTCTCTTTGTGTGTGCACACATACACACACATGAATGTATGTTTATACCCTACAACACCATCTTTGCATACGTTGAAACTAAATGAAGTTGTTGAATATACTCCCACAAAGGTTTCAGGAATAATTTTTAAAAATTAATTCTCTTTGGGATGCCGGGGCTAAATAAAAAATAATTTAAAGCTTTTGATGCTGGGTAAATTGGTAGGTTTCAACCAAACTTGGTACATTAAAACTTGATGGCTCTACGATAGGACAGTGATGTCCTAATGTTCATCCCATTGGGCAAAGGCCCCCCCCCCCTAATTAAAATTGAGAAAATTACCACTCCTAAGTTACATGGAATATCCCCTTTCTCTAACGAAAACAAGATACATATAGGCTTGTTATATCATGATATATTATGTAATATATAATTTAACATCATCCAGAGTGGTCAAACTTTTCCCACGTCTTATTACAAATGTGTAGTTTCACTTAAGTGTGCATATATATTTTTTTAAAAAAATAACAATTTGGCAATACAATTATGTAATATTTCATTAAGGTTTTTTCAAAAGCGAATTTATTTGCCGAAGGAATATTCTTAAGAGTTACGCCCCATAAAAAAAACGTAAGACTGACATGTTGATGTCACGGCCAGGGAGGATATGATAGAGTGCATCCGAGAAAACACAACCGAGTTACAGCCAAGCAGGGGGAGTTCACTCTACTTATTATGATTAATGAACGACAAAGAACTACGACGAAAGGTTAATTTTTAACCACAATTTTATTTTTAAATTAAAAATGTATCGAGGGTGACAGGTTGGAAGTGAAGAGGGGGGGGGGGAACCAACATAATTTTTTTTAAGGAACATCATCCTAACATGCCACCAGTCTCATGATTATTTTCCTAATTTATTGTACAATTAAATATAATCTATTCGAGAATATTGATATTTCACTGATGCGTTCTTTTTTTTAAAAATAAGGGGCCGACCATGAATGACGTCGCGCGATTTTGGCCGATTTTTAACCCCTTGCCCCCATGTCACACGTCGTCACAAAAACTTAGACCCCCTCAAAAATGACGTCACAAAACATAGACCCCCCTCCAATATGACGTCACAAAGCGTTGTCATGACAACCCAACTCAGAAAGAAACTGTAATGAGCACAAGCAGAGGTAACTGGCAGATGTCATATCCATCAGATGTCATATCCATGGCTGGTGGATTTCAAAGACGCTTTCAGGACTTAGCAAATAATGGAGAGCAAAAACTTATTTGTTTTCATCTTTCTCTGTGTGCCACGATCATGCTTCATGCCATCTGTCACTTGAACTCTTGGAGTTTCTAAAGTGGTGCTGAATGTCGCAGCAGGCGACAACAGCTTTTTTTCTCATGGCCTTCTTACCGTAGTCAGGGTTATGACAGATTCATATCAATTCGAGCATTTGCTGAGTAAATACTCAGCTTGTTTGGCTTATCATGTGTGAGCAGACAATCTGAGATTTGGATTTTAACCAGAATAGCGTGAGGACGAGAGTAAGTGAATCTCACCTGTGTGATATCACGCATATCAAACTAGGAGCACTGATCCCAATCTTATATTTTAATAACTGCCGACAAGATATCAGTTTCAGCATTCACTTTAAAATTTTGAAGAGAAAAAGTACTTCTCAAAATATATCATATTTTGTTTATTATCTTAAACCGGCTCCCCGACGACACATCGATACTGAATCTTTGCCCTATAACAGTTTTAATGTCACATAAGGGCAAAANCGCCCCCCCCCCCCCCCCCCCACATATCTTAACTTCATTGAATATGGACCTCAATTTTCCGTGGAATTTTAAATTTTAAGCAATACATAAGTGGAACTATTATTTAAAGTCGGGTGGTTTGATGTGACGTCACATTTCTAAAACAACCCCCTCCCACCCTCGTCACACATCGTCACAAAAGTCTGACCTTCTCTACCCTAGGTGAGTGGCGTCATTTAAGGACGGCCGTTAATATCTATAATATTCTGGAATATATTATTTGCACTCAGCCACCCTCCAAAAATCGTGTTCAACTTTTCATTTAATTTTATAATTAAATTTTTTTAAAAACTTGCCAAGCCACTGAAGTCGTGCTAATATTTTTTTTACGACATTGTTCTAGAATCTAGAACATGGCCTGTCAAGACATGTTTAAATTACGACTATATATATCTCCCATGAAATAAACTAACGTGCACATTTGTTTTATAGCAAAACTCCGCAAGATAAGTTCCCAGTGTTCCGACTCCTACCCTGCCGCTGTGTTGCTGCTTAAATCTTGGCTCTGGGGATCTTCGTTCCATGTGAATATCGTTTAAAAAATTTAAAATCATGATGAATTAGAGTAAACTGCTTAAATGTAAAAGTCAAGCTACTGATGTCTTCTTTTAAATCTATTGATGACTCAGAAACATACTACGCTCTTAGAGTTAAACTAATGATGTCATATGGTTAAACTAATGATGTCATAGAGTTAAAATAACGATGTCATAGAGTTAAACTAATGATGTCATAGGGTTAAACTAATGATGTCATAGGGTTAAACTAATGATGCCATAGGGGTAAAATAATGATGTCATAGAGTTAAACTAATGATGTCATAGGGTTAAACTAATGATGTCATAGAGTTAAACTAATGATGTCATAGGGTTAAACTAATGATGTCATAGGGTTAAACTAATGATGTCATAGGGTTAAAGTAATGATGTCATAGAGTTAAACTAATGATGTCATAGGGTTAAACTAATGATGTCATAGAGTTAAAATAACGATGACATAGAGTTAAACTAATGATGTCATAGGGTTAAACTAATGATGTCATAGGGTTAAACTAATGATGTCATAGAGTTAAAGTAACGATGTCATAGAGTTAAACTAATGATGTCATAGAGTGAAACTAATGATGTCATAGGGCTAAACTAATAATGTCATAGAGTTAAAATAACGATGTCATAGAGTTAAACTGATGATGTCATAGGGTTAAACTAATGATGTCATAGGGTTAAACTAATGATGTCATAGAGTTAAACTAATGATGTCATAGAGTTAACCTAATGATGTCATAGGGTTAAACTAATGATGTCATAGGGTTAAACTAATGATGTCATAGGGTTAAACTAATGATGTCACAGAGTTAAACTAATGATGTGATAGAGTTAAACTAATGATGTGATAGAGTTAAACTATGATGTCATAGAGTTAAACTGATGATGTCATAGAGTTAAACTAATTATGTCATAGAGTTAAACTAATGATGTGATAGAGTTAAACTAATGATGTCACAGAGTTAAACTGATGATGTCATAGAGTTAAACTGATGATGTCATAGAGTTAAACTGATGATGTCATAGGGTTCAACTAATGATGTTCTTAGTCTTAGAGCCACAGTTGAAATCACCACACTTGCCAGCCCCGTTGGATTGTATTAAACGTTGTGTCCAAAATTGATAAATACCACCCCGTCACCCCCGCCGCCCCCCCTTTCCAAGGTGTGACATATTTTTCGCGTGACTGCCTCACAAATCTTTCTGTTTTAAAGGATACCGAGTTTCTTTATATGAAAATGGCCGCCTTACTATTTTAGATCTCATACAATGTTTCCCATTTGCTGGGGGGGGGGGGAAGAAAAAAAGTTCAATACTGTGGCCGAAAAATGTGTTTCCGACTTTGTCCGATGTACCATGGGATGACCACCATGAACCTCGCTACACAAAAATCACACCTACACCCCCCCCCCCCCCCCCCCCCCCCCAAAGCCCTCTATCCGAGGCTGTTCAGTCGTGCGTAAAATTGAACAGCCGAACTAACCGCAACAATTTTTGTGTCTCAAAGGAAACCGAGGGCTTCTTAAATTGTAAACCTCGAAAAATTTCATTAAACATGTCGCATATTTTTGCTGGTATGTGTATGTTGTTGGCGATTGACACCGATTTTTGACGGGAAATGTTATGGCATACATTAAACACAGTTGTTGTTTTTAAGTCGCGGTTTTGTTCTTGAGACAGGTTAATGATAAGGATGATGTTGATGTGACAGGATCAGGATGATGTTGTTGATGTGAAAGGATCAGGATGATGTTGTAGATGTGACAGGATCAGGATGTTGTTGTAGATGTGACAGGATCAGGATGATGTTGTTGATGTGACAGGATCAGGATGATGTTGTTGATGTGAAAAGTGGCCGGAGCCTGTTTTATGTAGTGAAATCTGGCCGGAGCCGGAGTCAGATTTGTTAAAATGGCCGGATTCAATCGATTGACACACAATAAGAAGTAGATTAGCTAAATTTGGCCTTTCCCCTGTGAATTTTTTATGAAAATGAAAGAAAACAAATTGACTAAAAAAATGACTAGATTGACAGATTATGTGACAAACTCTGGGCTAAATTGAATCTGTTTATTATGGGCCTGTGAATTTTGTTTAATTCAAAAATATTCACTGGACATCAACTCGTCCTCATCTAGCCACTCAAAAGCCTTTGGATGTGCATTTTCTCGCCTGGCAATATACCATGGGTTCTTTTTGCCTTCTAACGGTGATTCTCAAAGGGCAGATGCGTTTTATCTGAGTTCATTTTTGAACAGTTTGGGTGTGCACATTCTCCTGGACCTGAGGCCTGAACTCTGTGTTGGCCTGCATGTTTCTTTCAGATTGCTGTGAGGAAAAGTATACGTAACATTGCAAATTCGATCAAGTAAGCTGGTCTGTAATGATGGACAATAAAGACCATTTGGGTTGTTCTTTGAAAACTCAAGTTGATCTCGGCATAATGGCATAAAATTGTAGAGTTTGTGCCACAAACAAGAAAGGATATTTATAAACATCTGCATCTGCTTTTTCTGAAACTCTAAGTCCATCAGTTGTTTGGTTGATTGGGATCAGAGGAGGAAAGAATCTCGAAGGTAAAACGTTGAAATATGAGCTTCGTTTTTTTTGTCGCAACATTTTATGTCCCGATATTTCACTATTTGAGTGAGGTATCGGCTGGTGTGAGCATGGTTGTCAAACTATTCCTGATCCTTCTGTATCCAATTCAGAATAATGAACAACACATTCAGGAGATACGCATTTCATGCTATTTTGACATAAAACTAATTCAAATGTTTCACAAAATTTTTGAAAATTATTTTTAAAGCTATTTAAGTTTTACTAAAATTAAATTAAACAATAATAATAAATAAAATACAAATTAATGTGTGACATCACACATGGCTGGACCCCCCCTGTCGCAAACGGTCACAATTTCTTACACTCCCGCTCCCACCCCTTTTTCGAGCGTGACGAACTTTATGGACGGCCCCTTGGATGTGCGGGTATGTACATGAAGACCGCTGGGGAAGAAACGGCTTTGAGACATTATTAATTTTTTTTTTAGATGTTCCCTGTATCTGCTAGTGGATGAAAAATAGAATACCCCGAACGAGGTTTTATGAGAAAATTATGTCTCTCAGACTATTAAAAATTCAAATCTGTTTAGTTAGTTATTTATTTATTAGAAATGTGTAATTTTGAACTTTTACACCTGGATATCTCAAAACTACAAAAATGTGTCAATAGACGTTTCTTACTTTGAGTTCTATGCATGTTATGGCCAAAATTTCAAAGTTTTTGCCAGCAGCCTGTTTGGCCAGTCAGTGTCCGAACTGGCCGGATGTTGAAGGCAAGCTCTAACGCAGACTTAGAACATGATAAATGCATATGCCGCTTTGGTCAGATATTTTGCTAAGTGGTCAGAATACAAAGACCAAAATTCGATCTTATTAAACATTGTTTATTCCACAGGTATAAATTACCCAACACTGAAAGTTGGACAATTGTTCAAACGGACCGGAAAAGTTAAGAAAAATACAAGACATGTGGTAAATTTACGTTTGCCAGTTTACCTCATTGACGGTCCTCGAGTTTAGGTCACATATATTTTATAAACTCTTTCAATGTATCCATATATAAACAGGATTACTTGACGTCATCTCTTTATTCCGTTGTATGACGATATTTAGATTTTCTTAACCCACAAAGGTTTTACAAGTCAGTCGTTTAAAACAGGTAAACAGGGTATGAGTTAGCATGACAGGACGTCACAAAACAGTTAAACAGGGTATGAGTTAGCCTGACAGGGCGTCACAAAACAGTTAAACAGGGTATGAGTTAGCCTGACATGACGTCACAAAACAGTTAAACAGGGTATGAGTTAGTCTGACAGGACGTCACAAAACAGTTAAACAGGGTATGAGTTAGCATGACAGGACGTCACAAAACAGTTAAACAGGGTATGAGTTAGCATGACAGGACGTCACAAAACAGTTAAACAGGGTATGGGTTAGCATGCCAGGACGTCACAAAACAGTTAAACAGGGTATGAGTTAGCCTGACAGGACGTCACAAAACAGTTAAACAGGGTATGAGTTAGCCTGACAGGACGTCATAAAACAGTTAAACAGGGTATGAGTTAGCCTGACAAGACGTCACAAAACAGTAAAACGGGGTATGAGTTAGCCTGACAGGACGTCACAAAACAGTTAAACAGGGTATGAGTTAGCCTGACAGGACGTCACAAAACAGTTAAACAGGGTATGAGTTAGCATGACAGGACGTCACAAAACAGTTAAACAGGGTATTAGTTAGCCTGACAGGACGTCACAAAACAGTTAAACAGGGTATGAGTTAGCATGACAGGACGTCACAAACTGACAAGACGTCACAAACTGACAGGACGTCACAAACTGACAGGACGTCACAAACTGACAGGACGTCACAAAACAGCGAACAGTCCGGGAAATAGACTTCCTTAATTAAAATGAATATAAAGAAATGAAAAATAAGATAAAAAATATTATATTTAATTATTATTTTCCTTATATTTGTTTTAGTTGTGTATTGTTTGTTCGTTGAGAAAGGCTCGTTGTCGAAACGTTCGCTGTTTTGTGACGTCCTGTCAGGCTAACTCATACCCTGCTTACATGTTTTCCATTTACTAATTTATAAGCCTGATTCTAGTCTCACCTCCATTTTTTCAAAGGTCTTACGATGATTCATTGGGGGAAAGCTCTAGCTTTAACTATGACATAAAATCCATTGTCTGAACATAAACATTAGCTCCTAAGCGGAAATATTAGCATTCTAGACTCACAGAGATTCACAGATGGATCTGAAGAGTGAGACATGAACAAGAAAGGTTCGGAAACTCTCTTAGAAATAAAACATCAGCGCCATTGAGTTACGGCGCTTCCCCCCCCCCCCCCCCCCCCCCCCCCCACACACACCCCGTCGCACCACTTCGACGGTTTAAACTATGGACATCTTCAGGAGACTTTTTAAAAACCTTTTCCTTAAGTGTTCGTCACGCCACTTTCCTGAACAAAGCCTGCTATTCCTTTTATTGTTTCTATTATTTTGTTTTTTCTCTTTCATAGTTGAGGTAACAAGGTTAAACCTAAAATTTCTCGCAAGCGTCACCACAGATATCGAATGACCAAGGGCGTTAACTCGGACATGTTATAGATATAAATAAATATATAAACGGAGTGCACTCTGATATATTAGACTTGAGATAGTCGAGGGGAGTGAACTCTGTAACAGTATATCACCGAGGGGAGTGAACTCTGTAACAGTATATCGCCAAAGGGAGTGAACTCTGTAACAGTATATCACCGAGGGAAGTGAACTCTGTAACAGTATATCGCCAAGGGGAGTGAAGTCTGTAACAGTATATCACCGAGGGGAGTGAACTTTGTAGCAGTATATCACCGAGGGGAGTGAAACCACTGACCTTAGCATGCGTCCCTTAAACTGGAGACTGTCGTCTGATTGATATCCGCGGGGAAACACCGTCGGTTATTGTTCTATAACAGCCAGAGTAGATATAGTAACACCGTCGGTTATTGTTCTATAACAGCCAGAGTAGATATAGTAACACCGTCGGTTATTGTTCTATAACAGCCAGAGTAGATTCATACAGTTTCATACAATAACACGGTCAAGTTAAGATGATCACGTCTGAGAGAACGTAGGGGCCGATGGTGAGGATGAACACCGTTCACTGTTCCTCTAAGAAGAAGTTTGGTTTCAAGGCTGGGCGTCGGACCTAACAAAGAGAACTACGTGTGTTTTATTTTCTCTAAATTTAAAATTTATCGAGTTGAAATTATATGACCTGCGTACCAATAAGCAACTGCTGGCTTAAAATAGGAAACGGGCGTTTTTATGAGATTCTTAGATTCCCCATGTATATATTTTTCAAGGGTTACTGCCTAATTGGATGAGTAGATTCATACAAAATTTGGGGGGGGGGGTTGTTGGGTGGAGGGGAGTGTGCAAATGGCTAGACCTCTTTACTCTTTAGTGGTTTTCAGTGCACAGTACACACTGCACAGTGCGCAGTACACAGTGCACAACGCTGAACGATATTTCTCCCAAGAGTAAGAGCTTGATAAAACAACAACAAACTTGTGCTAAAAGGGAAAAAAACAACTTCTTTGGACAGTTGTTTTAAAAGTGAAAAAAAATGACTTCTTTGGACAGTTGTTTTAAAAATTTTTAAAAATGACTTCTTTGGACAGTTGTTTTAAAAGTGAAAAAAATGACTTCTTTGGACAGTTGTTTTAAAAGTGAAAAAAAGGACTTTTTTGGACAGTTGTTTTAAAAGTGAAAAAAAAGACTTCTTTGGACAGTTGTTTTAAAAGTGAAAAAAATTACTTCTTTGGACAGTTGTTTTAAAAGTGAAAAAAATGACTTCTTTGGACAGTTGTTTTAAAAATGAAAAAAAAGACTTCTTTGGACAGTTGTTTTAAAAGTGAAAAAAATGACTTCTTTGGACAGTTGTTTTAAAAATTTTAAAAAATGACTTGTTTGGACAGTTGTTTTAAAAATTTTAAAAAATGACTTGTTTGGACAGTTGTTTTAAAAATTATAAAAAATGACTTCTTTGGACAGTTGTTTTAAAAATTTTAAAAAATGACTTCTTTGGACAGTTGTTTTAAAAATTTTTAAAAAAGACTTCTTTGGACAGTTGTTTGAACAATTAGTTATTTGATTGATATCACTTCACGTGTTGTCACAAAATTTTAAGTTGTGAACATTTTGAAAATTTATAATTTAAACAGCTAACAAATAGTTTGCCCCAACCCAATCTCTTATTCCCCCCCCCCCACCCCTTCAAGATATTAACATTTCAACTCCTCGCCATTCTTCTACTCGAGGCGTTTATGACTTACGGGCAACAGCTTCAAAAATAATCTAATTATTGATCTGTCCGGTGACAGTTGCTCAGCTAAAACTTAAGTAGAAATACATCTGGCTATTAGTACGGAGCCCGTTGGCTTATTTCTCAACCCGTGGGAGAGCCCATCGCTTCGCAACGACGACGACTTCCATGAAGATAGGCTACCGATGACATTTACTTACTTTTTAACTCTTTATTTGATTTCATTTGGTGGGGTTGGAAGGGGCGTGGGGGTGTTGGAATGGATTTGAATTAAGTAGATCGGCTGTATTAATACAACTATTAAAAAAATTGTTGCACGTAAAAAATTATAACACAAATAGACTATAATTTTCTATGCATTTAATTATTATTANTTTTTTTTTTTTTGAATTACAAGCAGAAATAAAATATTCAATTAAAAATCTGGAAAGAACTTGGGCGCAGTAAAATGTTAGGTAGTTTAACGTTGGATTTCTGTCTAATACGATCTTATTTTTTATTACCTTAACACAAAATACACGCTCAAGGTTTTGATGTGTTTGGCTCCTGATCATGACTGGCCTAAGGGAATTGGAGGCCCTAGGCGAAGTGAATTTGGTGCCCTAAATGTAATAGAAAAATAAAAATTAAATAAGGAAAGATTCATGTGCGATACCCCCACTAATGATGAGACTAATCGGAAGCCCTAGGCGGCTGCCTAGATTTTAAGCCTACAGCGGCCCTGTCCTGATTAAAATTTTGAGTGTTTGCGATGTTTCGGTGAAGAGGATACGTTGTTGTTCGCAGGAGTTAGTGGGCAAGGGCTAATGGGCAAGGGCTAGTGGGCAAGGGCTAGTGGGCAAGGGCTTGTGGGCAAGGGCTAGTGGGAAAAGGGCAAGGGCTAGTGGGCAAGGGTATTGGGAACTGGAGATTGGAGGGCGGGGATTCCATAGACACGAATGTATTCATGGTTGATGCTTCATAAAAGTGCCTTTGGGAGTTTAAAACAATCACAATCATACATTCACCGTTCCACTCAAACACACACGCTTGTCCGAAAACAGATACACACAAAAGTATATGCACGAGAACTTACATATTGCACGTGAACACACTGAGACACAGTGATAAAAAAAAACGACAGATCTATACATTGTTTTAGTGTACACTGTGACCGCATGACATGCTATCGCACGACACACTTGAAGGAAAAGGAGATCAATATGGGGCAGCTAGGCCACAACTGTCACCAGACTTTGTATTGTGTTTGAGATGTGAGAGCTTGGAGCAGCAATACAACAATTACACATGGCTGGTGCTCTGGGTTCATACTTTCTTCCAAGATAATAATTCCAACAATCATGTTAAAGCTGTGTTTCGTGAATATAGGATTTATTTAAAAAACCAAAAACTTAAAGGTACATTCAATTTTTTAAAACTTACTTTTGGACTTCCTTCACTTTTTAAAATACATTTTAAATAATCTTTTCATTTTTCTTCTTTGTATGACTTTTAATGATTTCTTCAATTTTAAAAAAAGAATGTTTTCAAAACACTTTGTGTATTTTATTTACTAAATGCTATCAATAAATGTTCAATTTCCAGATAATACTTCTACTAAGAGTTTTGCAGCTGGCTCGCTTGTTATCCCTTCTTATTGGCACCTTCTTCGCATTGCCCTGTAATGATCAGTTTTATAATAACTAGTTTTGTTATTGGCGTTCACAAAATGAAGAGCAAAATTATTGTCCCGACTTATGCCAAACTAATTCTAAATACGCCCTTTTGAAATCGTATACAGCACCCNCCCCCCCCCCCCCCCCCCGAAAAAAACAACAAACAACAACAAAGAAAAACAAACGATTTAAAAAATGAAAATGTAAGAAATCAAGCAGTGACAATGTTCTTTGTAAATAATGCTACTATAATTGTAACAGACTTTTGTATCGATATTTTTATTCCACACCCTGCTCCCTTTGTTGTTGTTGCCGTTGGTCCTGCTAAGTATCGATCTATCCACAATCCAGTCGTGAATAGAGCGTGTGGCCTGAGACTAGGCGGTATGTGTGGATCTCAAGGGGCGGTCATTTGATTGAAGATATTGCATAAATTTGCACCGGCGAAAAGAAATTGCAGATTCGCTCGGCTGATTACATTTTCTCCCCAAACCGTGAACTTTTTTTTTCTTTTCCCTTTATGAACCAGAATCGATTCTTTGGCGTGGTATGTAGGTTCGCATAGTTATACTATAAGTTTCTTGGCGCATTAAATGATACAACTGATTTATCTGCAATAAATATTTACTTTAGATGTGTTTTTTTTCCAGTCAAGTATTCGGGGATAGAAATTAGAGTCTTTATATTACAGCCTTAGCAATCCCCCACCCCACCACCAATGCTCTCTTTAAGCTACACGCCCCGGGAGCACATATATTTTACAGACGCCGCGGAGTAGTTTTTAAAAAACCGCACAGCAAATTGTGTAAAATATTTCACTATATATGGATGCTGTGAAACTTTGCAAATGACTTTTTTTTAAAAATAAATTTGTATTTTGCACACGGCCCAACGAACATTAAAGGGAACATTGCGCACCATCCCCACCCGCTTTGAAGCGCCAAGGTGTTTGCCGTGCCCCTCCTCAAATTTCTGTTTGTTCAGGGCAAATTCTGCCTCTTAATTTTAAATAGAAACAGTTATCAAAATAGATTTGTAAGAGGGAGGCGTTAAATTGGGAGGGGGGGTGCTAGAGATAACCCACCAAACTTTGGACGACGATGACGTGTAAATCTCCATCTTACTAAAGTTATTAATATATTGTCTGACATCACCTTGTCTCGTCAACATTTGATCTTACTAAAGTTATTAATATATTGTCTGACATCACCTTGTCTCGTCAACTATGTAACACATGCCAGGTCATTGCAATTTAAAAGGCCGATGGTCCGTATAACCCAGTGATGTGCAACCTTCGGGCTATTGACCACCGCATTAAAAAAATACTTTTGCAACGGCCGCCAACAATTTTTCATTAAAAACAAAGCGGTCACTATTAAAAAAAACCTATCTTAATAGTCAACGCGAGATAATAATGACATAATCATAATGTATTGTAGGTAAGCACAGTGCTTAAATTAAAAAATCTACCAATATTGTCTTAAATTTCTACTTAATTTAACATTGTCACGTCACACGCGTACATCATAATGATATTTTAAAGTGGTATTACCTCAGTGAAAACACAATAATTGAATAAGTGATAAGCTGCTCACTAACACTGTCCACGTATCTTGGCAGTCCAGAGTCAAGAAATTAGTGGCTGCCTTGCTCTTGAATGTTTGCCGAGAGTCGCACAAAGTCCGGGCACTCGCAGGAGATCATCAGTCGAATTCCTGGCGGCAGATTGGTGTCCACCTGTCGGGTTCGATATTTGTTCTTGAAATATTTCATTCGTAAAAATTGCGCTTCACACATGTGAGTGATTACAAACAGCACTAGAGTTTTTCTTGCTATTTCGTGAATCTTGGGGTACTCCACAGCTACTTTCCATGTCTCCAGTAGATCGCTTTTGTCCTCGAATTTCTTCACAAGCTGCGCGTTATTTTTTTTAGTTCGATCAGTTCCATTTGGACATCCAACTGCGCACTCTTTGTCTCAACCAAATGATGAGAAGCAACGAGTCTCATATTTTCTGCGATTTTGTCGAAATCACGAAAATGTTCTGTGAATTCCAACAAGAGCGCTTCGAGGACGCCTGAAAAAGACGTAGCCGGAATTTCATCTTTTCTCATTTCATGGCTCTCGATTAGAGCGGTGAGTTGTGGGAAATTATAGAGATTTAGCTGTTATTTATGACGTTGTAGCAGACGACATTTTTCACAGAAATCCTGTACTCTTCTGTGCATGAGGCAAACTGTTGTTCCTTTGCCTTGCAGATACTTGTTTGAGGCAGTTGATATAAATTAACACCTCTTCAAGAGCGGCTAGAGATGTTAAGAAGGCCTGGTGGCTCTGCAGTGGGCAGTCCTTGTTTTTCGTGGCATAAAATTCCAGTATTTCTTTTCTTAGCAGCAGAACGCGGTGAGATGTTTCTCCCTGAGACAACCAACGAACGCTGGTGTGGCACAGAATATCTTCAGCCGACGAATCATGTGTTTGAAGAATTGGTATGAATTGGCGGTGGTGAAGAGCATTCGTGCGAATGGAAAGGGACAATGCAATTCACATCCTTCAGAATGTTATCCAAATCAACAGATTTAGAACACAGCGCCCCCTGGTGAATAATGCAGTGCAGATTTATGAGCTGGTCATTACCGTGGTCCTTCAACTGCTAAACACTGCAGACAACGCTACAGCTGCCAGAGACGTAATTTGATTCGCAGTAACAAGTGCTTAAGAGTGTAAATGAATATTCCCTATTTCGTTTACAACTTTACACAATATATTGCCAAATAGCAATTATTTGACGGCCGCAGGTTCTTATAATTTAAATACATTTCCACGGACGCACATTTTCGTTTCCATGGCCGCATACGGCAGTAAGGAGAAAAATAATTTTCTTGTGATTTTGTTATAGCCATAGCTCATTGTGTAGCATTGAAGTCAAGTAAAGCACATTACCACTCTCTGTTAAAAAAAAATTATTGTTTTTAAAAAATCCAATTTTTCATTACATATCGGAATTACCTCCGAGTTTATTTATAGAACTCGTGTGGAATTTACAGTTTGCATGCACCAAACGAGCCTGGTTAATGTGTCCACTGTCAAAGAATGAATAGGATTATTTTTAACAAGTCAACCCGCGTCGTATTATACGCCGCTAATGATTTAGTGACGGGGGACATTTTATAAAAGTATTTGTTGAGGAGAGTGTGTGACTACTTTTCTGTCAGTGAGCACAAACATTTTTAAAAATTAAAAAGGTAATGTCTTAGCTTGGGCTTGAACCTACGACCTACCGCGTGTAAGGCGAATGTAATAACCTCTACACTACGAAATACACGCTATTCTGTTGTTCTAAAAGAACAAAGTAATTGAACTCAATTGAACGTATTGTTGGCTTGGTCTCGATGACCCTCACACTCTGTACTAACTTTTCTAGCAAGCTGATTGGTCGGTGGGGCAGGAAGACAGCTTGGTGTCCGGCATGGTTGAACCATGAAGAGAATTATATATATATAAGATTATGTTGTTGTTGTTTTTTTAGTAATTATTCATTAAATTTTTACCTTTACAATTTAAAAATTCAGGTATTATTTATTTTTTCAAATTTCCTCCGTTTTCTTGTTATAACATAAAAAAAATAACATTAGCTTTTTAAAATCATTTTGCTCATCTATGTCATATAATAATATCACTTTCTTTAAAGAAGGAAGAAATATTTTTAAGTATAATTTAATGCTTATTTAGTCCCACTGTTTTCCTGTCTCAGTAAACGGGGACGGGGGAGGGGGTGGAACTACTAGATGTTGACAGGTAAAATTTCTTTGAAAAAATCAACATTTAAGAGCTCTAAAAGTAGTAAGAACTAGATCCGACCCGCGGGGTAGAATGTTTTTAATTCAACATAAAGAGCCATTTGCTGGAACTGAGGGCTGGCGCAATCTGGCGGATTTATATTCCACAACACACAGCATAGCCATATCCTATGAGGAGTTAAAACTGCTGTTTATTTAAGCTTTATGCTGTACAGGGTTAAATGTATTTTGAGTTTAAGGCTTAAATGATGGAAATATTATAACTTGCTATCTGCAAAATTTAAAAAGGAAAAACAAAAAACAAAAAACAACAACATCGTTTTTTAAAAAAAACATTTACAATATTGGGATGAAAACACTTTTCTTATTCCGAAAAGCAAGAACAACGACATACAAATTCTCTTTCTACCCGTCTAGAATTCGGGGGTGGAATGGGTTGCCTGATGAAACCAGGAAAAACAACCCACAGTCAACACTTAAAACCCTAATAAAAAATCACGAATAGTAAAAATGATAATAATAATAAAATCACAATTTTTTTAACACTGATAAGCGTAGGACGCAATACTCTTTTGTATAGAATGAGCGTCTGTGATAGATATGAAGATGAGATTTTAAGTGTCAAAAAATTTAAACAATGTTTTCCTGTTTGCGTTAAAATATCTAGTAACGTGATCGTCTGCTGAATGGAGTTTCTGAGAAATAAAAGTGAACTTTCTGTATAAACTTTACGACCGTTCAGTGGCATGTAAGTGGTGAGTTAGAGTTTTCATGCAACAATGGATAAGGCTTAGAGAGGTCATCTGTGTCCTACAACTTTATAATCCTATGGCTTTATGATCTTAAACCTTTATAATCTTACAGCTTCATAAACATATAGCTTTATAATGCTATTGCTTTTAAAACATATCATATAGCTTTATAATCCTATATGGGGCCGTCCATAAAGTACGTCACGCTCCAGAGGGGTATGTAAGAAAGTGTGACAGTTTGTTACAGGAGGGGGGGGGGTAAAAATGGTCAAAATAGCGTGACGTACTTTATGGACGGCCTCTATCCTTATAAGCGTACACTAGGTGCCGAGGACCGTCTTACTCCTATAAATCTATACTCTATTTCGTTCCAACTAAACGAGGCGTATGTTTCCTAGTATATGCGTAAATTGATTATTTCCGAACAACGTAAACATTTTCCAAAGCTACTGATTATCATCTGGACCAGATGTACAGTCGCCCATGGGTACTGGTCAGATATCATATAGGCGCCTGGTGGCTACTTCAATCTTAATGAGCAGAATCAAGAGCCGAACTTAGAAAATATTATAATTATGTTATATTTTGTTTTTCATGATTACTTGTTTACATCAGTGGTTCCCAAAGTGGTCCCTTATGGACCCCCAGGGGACCTTTCAGCCGAATAAAAACTGCAGACAATGCAATGTTGATAAATATTTGAATTATGACTAGATGTTTGGAAACAGATACGAAAGGTGAAATGTTATTAACTGAATTAAAAAGATTTTATCTGGAATTTATGGCATGTTTAAAACAAGCTGTAGCGAATGTATTTTCAGTACATTGTGTCACTAATCGATATCATTTATTTCCAAAAAATCTGAACAACAGTTTGCATGGATCACTTCATTGTGTCGTTAGGGCAGTTAATAAAATCAAAAGGAATACGTTCAATGAGAAATTATTTGCTCAACATTGTATTGACAATTATGAAGACTATAATCGTTTACTTATTCACATAGAAGTACGTTGGTTATCAAATGATACATAATTAAATCGATTTCATACTCTTTGATTCTGTGTTGAAATTCCTTGAAGCAAAGACAATGATTTGTTACACAATTAACGAAACAAAATGACATATCCTTTTATGACTGATTTGTTGGCCAACTTTGACGAAACTAATTTGAACATGAAGTTAACCAATTACAATTAATCAAAACTGGAAGCATAATATCTGCGTTTGTTTCTAAACTTCAGTTACGGAAAGAGAAACATTTTGTTTCCAAATATTTCGAAATTGCAAAGCAGAGATGAAGACTTGCTTACTGTTAAACTTAACTGCTCTTCATCCCGACTTTAACCGAAATATTTGAAGATAGTCTCCCTTTGGATATTCACGACTGGGTGTTGAACCCTTTTCGCGTGGACATACTCGAATCCAAAACACAATCGAATACATACAAATGCAGGAGCAGCTTATTTAATTTTCTACAAATGAGGAACTTAAAAACCAATATTTGAACAAGGATCCTACAAATACTTGTAACAAAAAACAGATCCCAATTTTATATTCTGCATTAGAGGATGATAGTCAGAATTTGACTGCTGAAATTCCGTTCCCATTTGGTATAGAGCAGGGATTCATTGCCGCTATGAACATCATATCCATTACTCATTTCATGACGCACTCACAAAACCGAGTAGAAATTAGCGCTTGTTGGGATTTGTGGTTGCTACTCACAAACATTGAGTCGGTCATACATACACTCATAAATTCTAATTACATTCTACTGGATAATTAACTGCTTTAAAATTTAATTGTAAGTTATAATTTCCATCGGAAAAGCAAGAGAAGCCTTCTAGCAACTCAAGAATGTTTGGGTCGCCAACAACTTAGGCAGCAAGTTAAAATTAAGGATTTTTAACGCTATGGTGAAACCAGTGCTGCTATATGGAGCTGAGACATGGAGAACAACGGCTGTAAACCTGACCATAATCCAGACCTTCATTAATAATTGTCTAAGAAGGATTCTCAGAATTCACTGGCCGGACAAAATCAGCAACCGGGAACTGTGGCAGCGGACTAAACAGAAGCCCATTGAGGAAGAGATTCTTCAAAAGCGGTGGAGGTGGATCGGTTATACACTAAGGAAACCTGCTTCTAATACAACAAGGCAAGCCCTGAAAGGAACCCACAGGGTAAACGGAAAAGAGGCCGTCCAAGAAACACGTGGCGCCGAGAATTGGAGGCAGACATCAAGAGAATTGGAGGCAGACATCAAGAGAATTGGCCATGAATGGAAGATCCTGGAGAAAATGGCCCAGGATAGAGATGCCTGGAGGTCTTTTGTAGGTGGCCTATGTCCTAGGAGGAAGTGCAGACGCCGGCGATGATAGGTAGATGTCCCTCGTGGACGAGAAGGCTCAACAACAACAACATAATTTCCATAAATTCTTCTTCATCAAAACGTTGCTTTTTTTTTTTTTTTTTTTTTTTTTTTTTTTTTGAATTTATAATTTTTGTAACCATTCATTTATGTAGTTTTCTTTTTCTCACTTGGGTGTCTGTGGGTAAGTTTTGACTATAAAAAGGGTTCCATTGTTTAAAAAGAATCTGGGAATCACTGGTTTAGGTGATTAACGTGGAATTAAGAAATGGCTTGCATTATCCTTTGTTCATCGTAGTATTTACAGATATTGTTCCAATATATTGATTACTAAATGTTTTGTTTTCTAGTGTTTTTTATTTGGGTAAAGAGGTTTTTTTTTTGTGGTGGATATTCCAATGCAAGCGATTTCGTTGTTGGGGTGCGGGTCATTTGACTACAATTAATCAAGAAAAACTACATGGCATTGGGCGTGTCCACTCCGAGAAACTAAGAGATATCCTTATACTGAAGTCCAGGTCGGACAGGCTTGGTGAAATGACTTAACGCTTCCCACTTCGGACTGCTAAGATAGAGTAACTCATTTTTACAAAGACATTTTTTAAATATTTAATCAATTCTTATGGGGATTCCAGGGGATTTTTAGGAAGATATTCCAAACTACTGCAAAAATTTTACTTTATTATTTAATCAAAGTCAGAACGATCTCTTACGTCCCTTGTTGCCTTGTTAAAGTGAAGAATTAATTGTGTCTTTAATTGGTGTTGCCCCTTACAATCTCTAACCTGGTAGGTCCAACGTTTTCAATGGCTAACATAAACTCGAAGGTGATGTCAGAAATCTGATTTTATTATCATTATTGTATGATGAAATTTGGGTCATCCATTTGTTTTTCCACGGTAAACTCAGCTGTAGCAGGGCGTTACGACAAGTATGAACAAAACAACACCACAGCCATCACCACCCACACGACCATGATAAACAACAACAGCAGCAGCTGAGGACATAATTTTTTTAGTTTAGGCATTGATTTATTCCTGATCTGTCATCTGATTCCCAAAGATGGCGGCTGATGGGGAACTAACTGTGTCTGACATGACGACGCCTGTCAGTTGTCTCCCCTGGTCATGGCGTTTCTCACGTAGGTCAGGACTCTTGTCAAACACATTTTAGTTTACGTTTCTCATGGGAATTTTCCAGTCCATATTTTTAAACTCTGTTTTAATGTTGGACTCGTGTGAAGCAGGGCTAGATGTCAGATATTTGGATGGGATCGCTCGATATTGTTTCGTTTCTACCTTATTACTCGATTTTAAGTCAACCGGCTGATTTGTCACTTGGAATTTCTTCAACGATTGCTACAGTAAACCCAGTGGCGTCACTAGGGTGTGCGGTGGGGGCGGGCCGCCCCGCGTGACACCATGGACCACCGCCCCGCGTGACACCATGGACCACCGCCCCGGGTGACACCATGGACCACCGCCCCGGGTGACACCATGGACCACCGCCCCGGGTAACACCATGGACTACCGCCCCGGGTGACACCATGGACTACCGCCCCGGGTAACACCATGGACCACCGCCCCGGGTAACACCATGGACTACCGCCCCGGGTAACACCATGGACTACCGCCCCGGGTAACACCAACCCTAGTGACGCCTCTGAGTAAACCCATGGCATTTCAGCGATGTATATTTAACTGAATTTGCTAAGCACGCTATGGTTTCACAGTGACATGTTCTCAGTTATGCAGTATGATTATAACATATTACGATATAGATACATTTATTAATTTACCTTGCAAACTTTAGAGTCAATAAGAAAAATATGTTTCGTTGCACTTTAACTTTGTATACTCGCAGTTTTCAGTAATTTCTGGCAAAATCTATTAATGATAAATGTATGTCCGGAATTATTTGGATGCAGTGGCGGGGTGGGGGCACTTTCTGACCTCATCAACTGGTCTATGTACAGTGGTACACATAGCGTACATCCTGGCTTCACACAGGTAGCGTAGTTCTTCAGAGGTTTTTTTTTCTTCTCTTCTTCTAATGTCACATGGGAATACTCTCTAAACTTGAGTCACACTGTTGACTTAAAGGGAGAGAATACCAACCCAGTTTAGGTCCAGTTATTGCAGAGTTACAAGTCATGACCTAACGGTTTTTTGAAGTTCTAAAATGTATTTGCTGGCGAGCCTTCTGCTCAGGGATTCTCGCGCTTATATTTATTAGGTTCATATTTCATCTAGAAGGTTCTGAATGCTAAAGTGGAAAATTTACACCATCAGAATTTCAAGCACGAAAAATCATTACGAGACGGTTAAAATATGTTTAATTTTTCATTTAGTTACGGGCTATGTATGCCCACGGCATCACAGAGAAAATTCTTTGTCCCTGAACTCAGTGGCGTCACTAGGGGTGCGGTGGGGGCGGGTCGCCCGGGTGACATCATCAGGGGGGTGACACCAAAATGTAAAATTCTGTATATTCCCGTTATTTTGCGCGGGATAACTCGGAGGAGTTCTATGGGTTAAGTCGTGAGGGGGAGACCATGAGCTACCGCCCTGATTTACACCAACTCTAGTGACGCCTCTGCCTGAACTATATTAATATTTGATAAAACCCACATAATTTGTACGTCTATTTAAAATTTTCATGATTCAAAGAAATACTGCTAACCAAAAATGATGGGGACATTTTATGTAGAATCTCAGAGATCTGGACTTGTATTCATTTGCTTTTAAATGTCTCTTTAAATTTGTTTTTACTGTTGTTGATTGTCAGTCACATTGATGAGTAATGTTTCTAGAGTACAAAACAGGCCCCTTAACGTGAGAAGGCGGTCTGGAGTGGGGTGGGGGTGGATGACCCGTTGTTTGTTTGTTATTCCATCTACCAGTCACATAGAGTTGAGTCTTCGCGTATGTGTGTGTGTGCGCGCGCGCGTGTGTGTGAGAGAGAAAGAGCACAATATCACACCATGAGCACAATATCACACCATGAGCACAATATCACACCATGAAAAACAAAAATTAATTTTAGCAAACGAATCAGCGATAACTTAAAAGAAAAAGGGAGATACAATCACTTTTCGCAGGGGTTACCTTTCCCTTTCTTCTTGTCCGCTTTTCGTTTTTAAGAGTTAAATCGACACATTCTAAGATCAACAACTCTTTCGAACCCACCGTTTCTCTCTCTCTCTCTCTCCCCCCCTCACTCTTAACAAACTCTCCACACCATCATAAAAATACCAACCGGGACGTTTTCTAATTTACGCAACACAATTGCTTTGGCAATAAAAAAAATTACAATACTTTACATTGTTTTAATACTATTTTTTAGAAAAACTTAAACACGTCCATTGTCATCAGCACATTCAACAGCACAGCAACTTCGCAACCGTTCCCAAATCCGGTATGGGCCGACACCGTGAGGGGAAAGCATCTCTATCAACGGGCCTTATTTAAATTGAATGATGTGTCTATGTCAATATTACGCCACTGTGTTTTCCCCCCTCTCTCCAGCCCCCAGCAGGCCCGTCCAGATAGCTCGTGTTACGACAGCCAGTGGCAGTGTGTTTCCACCCTCCAGCCGGCCCGTCCAGATAGCTCGTGTCACGACACTCAGTGGAAGTGTGTCTCCACCCTCCAGCCGGCCCGTCCAGATAGCTCGTGTCACGACACTCAGTGGCAGTGTGTCTCCACCCTCCAGCCGGCCCGTACAGACAGCTCGTGTCACGACACTCAGTGGCAGTGTGTCTCCAGCCTCCAACAGGCCCGTCCAGATAGCTCGTGTTACGACACTCAGTGGAAGTGTCTCCACCCTCCAGCAGGCCCGTCCAGATAGCTCGTGTTACGACACTCAGTGGCAGTGTGTCTCCAGCCGCCCGTCCAGATAGCTCGTGTCACGACACTCAGTGGCAGTGTGTCTCCAGCCGCCCGTCCAGATAGCTCGTGTCACGACACTCAGTGGCAGTGTGTATCTTCACGAGGATTCAGGTCTGTACGAACGGACAGGAGTTGTTTGGCGTTTATATTCGGCACTTTGTACAAACGGACAGGAATTGTTTGGAGTTTATATTCGGCACTTTCCCCGTGATGATGGCGGAGGGGAACGCGGCTCTCTCGAGGCATTCAGTCACGTGATCAAAGGATGAGTACGTCACAGCGGGCCGCACCGTGATGAGCACGAGTGACGTCACCGAGGGCGCCACACTGCCCAGAGATCGGGAATCACCGGCCAAGACTCGGAAGTTGGGGGCGGGGAGTCGAGGAATACCCGGATTTTGGTAAGTTTTTACTTTTTTTAAACTTTTATTTCTCTACGTTATTTTGTTTGTGTGCAGAATTTGCGACTTTAGCGGCGCCCATTTGAACTGGCGCAGGCGGCGCCCTTGGCAACTGCCCAATGCCAAGCCGTTGTTACGCCACTGCCCCCTTGCTCCCTTCTAGTACATATTTGATGATTTAGTTTCATTTCAAATGCACTGTTACAGCACGTTTATTATTAACGATTATTTCAGGACATTTTCATTATACTATTATTTACAAGTAATACAACAGTAAAACGTTGTTGAAAAAGGAATAAGTGAAAATTGTCACTCAGATAATTTTAAATATGATCGTAATTACAGTGCCGTAGCGACGGGTTAAGGGGGCAAATGGCCCGGGTGGAACTTTGCCAGAGGCGGCCAATTCCTTGTCGTTAATTAAGAAAAAAACAAGTAAGAAAAATATTTTAAAAAATAAAGAACATAAGGCATGTTTCAACCGTCAAAACTTCAAACTCCTTATTGGATATACATTCGTTTGATACTAATGGTACATGAGAATGTAACTTTGATGTGGTGGTAGCTTAAATGATTCTTAAAATTTGACAGCCACTCCTGTTGTAAAAGCAAAACTTACTGTACATGAAAGATGAGCCAATGGAAAGGCCCGAGCGGCACATTGTATGTAAAAAAGGGGGGGGGGGGTCGGCTGATTCCTCGTTAAATACCTTTAAAAATGAAAAGCGTTTAAATAAAATAAAATAAATTTTAAAAAAAATAATAAAAAATGAATAAACTATATTATATACGTGAACGTTTCTAATGCCAGAACTTCCGACTCCCTCATGAATCTAAAGCCTTTTGATATCAATGCAACTGAAGTGGAAAACATAGGGAATGGATTAATTAGTGTACGAATAAAATTGATTCAAGTTTAATTTTAACGTATTTAAACTACTGGAATTATTTTTTTTTAAGCGTACTTACATGATTTATTATACCAAAGCATTATTATTTATTTTAATGTCTTTTCATTTCAAGCTTCAACAAAAATAATGAACACACTGCTTGTTTAATGAACATAAAACTTAGCACGTATATATCCAAACGTGTCACCCATGAAAAAGTTTCAACGTTTTTTGAAATTGGAAAGGATCAGAAATCGGATTTTAAAAAAAAAATAATTGACAAAGAACAACAATAAGTTTTGAAAGAAAACAAAACAAAATGGCAGGACGTTTTTGTTAGAATTTTTGTTAATTAATTTTTGTTTCGCTCAAAGAGAGGACAACACTGTTTCAAACACAGTCGATATTCCGGAACCTACGTATTTGCTTGCTAAGTACGATCCAGCACTCCCATAAAATCGTGTGAAAAAAAAGTTTTTAAAAAGTGTCATCTAAAATTCAAACTGAGCTCATAGCAATTTTAAAAGATATAGATTGCGAAAAAGCTTCTTTCTTTAAGATCAAGATACCAATATTGTTCATTTGTGTACGATACCTCTTCATATATTTCACATAATCACCAAACAAGTCCAGTTGTGGGATATTTAACGATTGAAAATAAAAAGTAGACATTGTCGAATCGTTCAAATATTTCACTGAAGTAAAATTGAATCTGCTAACGACATTTCTGAAATGATTTTAATAAATGGCGATCCTAAAATAATGGACTGCAAAGGATCATCATGTGTTAATTTAATACTTCTTCTTCATGGCTGGAAAGTATACAGGCGTTTAAGAAAGATGCAATAACATAAACTGTGGCTGTCAAGTCTTGCTCAAATAGTTCATTAAATCTAATCTGTTTACATGATAAAACAACAGAAACGAATTATTTATTTTAGTACTCTAGAACGTTGTAACGCATTCTTAATCATGCCCACACACAGTTTGGAATATCTAATTACTTTACAAGTAGGTCTTCAGGATACAAAATAGTAAAGATTCATTTAAGCCATGTTGAGATTATTTTGAAAGTTTAAAAAAAAAAAAAAACTGACAGAGACAGAAAAAAAAATTTCATCACACCAACAGACGCAGGAACTTTGCTAGTCACCGTAAAATCTTTTTTATTTTCGAAGCTATGTCAAAGATGCTCGAAATTATTTATAAATGTACAGTGCTAGAAAAAAAAAGCTAAGCAGAGGATGCTCACAGAGAAATTAATGGAATACTTAAAGGACGCCTTGACATTTGATAAAATCGTATGTGGAGACCTCATCCTTTTCATCGAATCTTCAAGTCAAAGTACCATTGAGCAAATTTTTGGTGGCCAAAAATATCCATTCATGTTATTTAGAAAAAAAACAGTTGAGAAGAAAGTTCTATTATTCATAAGATGAGATTACTGTATAAATTCATGTGCGATTTCGGCAGGTATGTAGAATTTATAAAACAGAGACATATTTCTTACATCAGACAATCTGCTGGACTTTGAAATGTTGCCTTCAAATTAGAGTATTCAAACGGCTTTGTGAAGCACAGACTGTTTACCCCCACGGATAAAAAAGAATTAATTATTCATGACCAGTTGATTTATTAAAGTTTATTAAGATATTAAGGCTCGAAGTTACCTTGCCTAAAATAATATCATTATTTGAACATTGCTTACAATTGTCTTAAGTAATGCAGGGTTTAAAAATAGTGTTTCTAAAATTAAGTTAATGAAAGATTTATTACGATCAAAATTACGCGTAAATAGTCTTATCTATTGCTATTGAGGATGGCAAGGCTGAAAACATTGATATACGAAAGATTGTGCCGCCAGGAAAAACAGAAAATTTCAATTTTATTTAAGAAATATAAAGATTTTCGTTTTATTTCCAATAGAAACATTTATAGTGTCAATACTTTCTAACAAAAACTATCTTTACTTTACAGTGTTCACATATTTTTCGAGGAGTGGGGGCCACAAATTTTGGTTCTGCCCCGGCGGCACATACACACGCTACGCCGCTGTGTAATTTCATTTAAAAGACGGAAGATGGCAAACCATCACTGTTTTAGGGATTTTAAGGTTTCGAAATCATATTATAGCTTTTAAAAAAAAAAAATTATTATTATAAATATT
>MUZC01004717.1:52159-77947 GCA_002072015.1 Radix auricularia | reverse complement strand
CACACGATTATAGACGCGACTGTTTGCTTATAAACCAATAGCAATATACATATTTACAAAAAAAAACCTCCGTTTGTAAAAAATAATATTTTTTTAGATATGACGGTTTATTGTTTGAACATTTTGAGCGTCTGACTTAAGAATCCAATTTATATATAATTCAAAATCTTTTTTATGGTTACGAAGCTTACCGGATACAAAACTCATTTTCATTATTTTTAAGTTACTTAGTTAAATATTACTTCTTCATTATAAATAAAGGTGTTGATAAAATTCAAAACCAAATCTCGCCTCAGATGTATTTGTTTCGTTTCTCTTCCAACCCCGTTTGGCCTCTGAAGTCGATATTGATCGAATATCTTGGCAACATGTCGAAAACTTTGCTGTAGTCAGACAAGAATTCTCAGAGCCGAGTGAAAACGCGACAGGACATTGGGGTGGGTAGGGCAGCGCTAGGCAATGTCTAAAGGGGTTTGTTTAAACAAGCCCCACTCCCGAGCAAAACCCCGACCCCTGTGAAAAAAGTGAATGAGTCTCAAGATGTGACCATCGGCCGAAAGTCAATCAGACGCTCTTCTGTGATTTTGCTTGTGACGAGCAGACGCGACCACGGGCAGATGTTCCGTTGAAGTTTGATAACGTTCGTTCTTCTCGTACGCTTCTGTGGCCTATATACCAGACATGTATTCTGAGCTGGACCTACTAGGAACATCCCATTGTGTATGATGAACAACATTATTTCATTGACATTTGTGTTTAGTGACTTCAACGATTTGCTTGGATAATATTTACAATCCAACCAAACCTTTGGTTGTTCAATTGACGCAGGTCTCCCGGAGTTATTATTTCCTCTTCGGTTGATGACACTCACCAAGGATTTGTGGGATCGGACAGTGAGAGACCGACTATGTATTTAAGACGGTATTTAAACATTTAATTAATTTGAAAACTTCAGATTGTTACGATAGGGATCCTTTAGTTTGTTCATTGTTTTAAGATGTTTCGAGACTTTATTTGCAAAAAATCATAATAACACAGACAAAATTTTTTTTACTTCTTGTTATATTTATTTAAATATCAGTAGGCCTAACGATATCTAACTCTTCAGTGGAGGATATTTTGTGGGCTTAAGTTTCGTGATACTAATGGAATATATGTTTGAAAGTTTACGAATCCACTAAGAATTAAGATTCGAAAAAAATAGTAAAAATTTGGATTTTTAATTGTTGTGTTCAGTTGCATTGCTGGCTTAGTGACAACCAGTGCGGGACAAGTAGTGTGGGACAACCAATGCGGGACAACCAGTATGGGACAAGACTTTTGCCATCCATTATCGCGAACATAAAACTTTCAGCTAGCTGATATTGCTAATATTGCTACATCTAAATATAGAGAAAACTTTCGGACAGGGACAAGCCATTTAGAACCTTTAATTTCACATGTCTTTAATAAATGCTTTGTTATTTAAAAATATATATAAAAAAAAAATATAAGGAATAATAAGTACATGTATAATAAAAGTAATAGTAACACAAAACAAAGACCGCGTCAGATGAAGGTGCTCTAGTTAGTTAGCTGCGAGCTCAAGTGTAGACGTGAAACGATTATTCAACAGAGCAAGGGTTTGTATAAAACTTTGAACTTGTCATAAAATAGGAAGTGTGCAACTAGGCCTGTCAACCGGTACCGGGTACCCGTTGCCATCAGATTACCCGGGTAGTAAATTTCCGCTCGGGTACCCGTGAAAATGTAACTTCAATGTCTATATTAACGGAGGCCAAACTTCGGCTCCCATTCTGGTTTTTTTTTTTTTTTTTTTTTTCNCTTTTTCTCTCAACGTGAAACAGAAATCGCAAACACAAAAAGGTTTTGGCGCTTTAAAAGAATCATATAGTCTAGATAAGGAAAATAAAAGTCATCTGCCAAAAATAATAATGTTAGAGATAAAAGCGGCGTTTGTTAGTAAAAAAAAATCCCTTCTGTTACAGTAACTTCGCTTTGAAATACGCCGATTGATACTAGCTAATGTTGTTTATCTACACCCCCTCTCCTCCCTTCATTCATATAACCCACACCCCTTGTATTCGCTGTGCTTCTTGTGTGAATTAACACGTGTTGACCTAGAAAAACTGATGTACAAGGTTGTCAGTATTTAAAGTTAATAAATTAATCAGTTACTAACAATTTCAAATGGGTAAGTCGTCGGCCGTGGGGCGGGACTGCATATAGATGAATGAGGCCGTGTTTGGTTTTGTTAATAAAAACATCCCTGCTTTAACATTAAAGTTACTTTGAAATACGCCGACATAGGATTTCCGATTTAGACGTTGTTTATCTCCCCCCTCTCCTCCCCCCCGGTTCGATTGTGTTTTGCGTGTTCGTTCCCATGAGTGCCTCATTTTTAAAAAAAAATAATACACTAAAATTTGTAATTTTTTAAAAGTAAATAAATTAGTTACTAACAGTCTAATAAAATAAAATGACGTTTAGCACCTACGGAGGAGGCGATCATACATTTGTGACGAAGGGGGTGTGAGTTTTAGGAATGTGACATCACATCAAAACGTGCAACTTAAAATGAAAGTTCCACTTAAAAACTTGAATGCTTACAATTTATTTAATGACGATTTACAAGGATTTACACGTGTATCGATTTAATAGAGTTCAACTTCACATTAAATACAAACTTAGGTGATAATAAAGTTATTTCACAAATGCTCATTTTCAAAAAGTGGGTACAGCTATTATGGGGGAGGGGGCGGCGGCTGCAAATCTTTGTTCTAAGGGGGTTCTAAGTTTTTGTGACAATGGCCGGGGGGGGGTATAAATCATCCAAAATCACGTGACGTCACTTTTAGACGTTGGCCGTGTGGTTACTGAGAAATAAGGGGCATGGAAGGTGGCTAGGTTGCATAGTATAGCTGTATGACGGTGAAAATTATGCGATGTTTTGAACGGGTAACCCGGGTGCCCGTTCGAAATATGGACGGGTACCCGGGCAGCATTTTTCAAAAAATTGACAGCCCTATGTGCAACAATCAATATTTATAATTTGTCTTTACTACTTTGTTCTTTTCGTTTTTTTTAAAAGCGCCGTCGTATAGATTTTAGAACATACTCCGACTAAACGTCTTCCGTGCCCCATACACACACACAAACAAATAATGATAAACATGATTTTATGTGTTTTTCCATACCTTTGGACACTGTCTCCAACACTTATAAGGGGGCTTGGGGGATACGTGCACGACAGGTTAAGATCCCCCGGTTCTAGTTTATGACATGTTCGCAGTGTCATGCACGTTTATACAAGATGTGATACAGAACCAAATGTTTAATTACTTAATAAATTCACTTAACATCTGCACCAACGTCCCCAAAAGTTTCATCGGACACTTTCAAGTGTCCAGCCCTGAATTTCCTTAAAAAAGTAATTTATCGCTGGCTGATAAAAACAGGAGTACATACAAATATACTTGACCTAATTATTGAAGTATATTTTACATCGACCACGCAAGGACTCAAGAGTGGGCCAACATTTACCATGGTGATGTGTTTGACTCAAGAGTGGGCCAACATTTACCATGGTGATGTGTTTAATTTAAAATATCAGTGCAGATCTAAGTGTGTGTTTCTGGACATGAATACACCAGTGGGCGTATTTTAGATGATTTGCGAAGAGTGGGGGGGGGGGGAGGTTACATGTGTCCCCTGGAAGCGGAGATAGTGGGGTGCCTAAATGACGCCAAGGACTTACGACGCTACATTATTTAAGTTAGCAAATGTCATAAATAAGTGGAGTTAATATTATATTTGGTCTCTGGGCGCAAATTATCTTAGCTACGACTCTTGAGGGTAGTCGCCGGTCCGAAAAATGTATACGAAGTTGAGAATGGGACTTTGGTCCCAGCTACACCATGAAGAACACACACCGCGAAGAACACACACCACGAAGAACACACACCACGAAGAACACCCACCGTGAAGAACACACACCAAGAAGAACACACACCGTGAAGAACACACACCACGAAGAACACCCACCGTGGAGAACACACACCAAGAAGAACACACACCGTGAAGAACACACACCAAGAAGAACACACCACGAAGAACACTCACCACGAAGAACAAACACCATGAAGAACACAGTGATCTGTCGCAGTAGTGGCATATTTAAGAGGGAGTCAGATCCAGAGTGGCACTTTTGTTTCCACCGACTGGCGAAATCTTTTCGTTGCAGGTTTGGCAAAATTCTCGTGGCTCCCCGCCCGGCACTAATTACAGTTTAACTTTGAGAAACATTTTGTTGTGACTTTTTCAGTTACCAACAAGAATGTGACCTCGGAAGGACTACGGTAAGCGCGTCCCAGTCATCGTTCACTTTAAGGTCTTTTCGTGCGAACCCTTCCCCCCTCACAACAATACTTACATCCCACACAATCTCCACCACACCCCCAATTTTTTCAACTTTTACAGATACAATTTTCTATTTATTAGTTCAGATTTGCAATATTAAATTGTATAGATAATAATAATAATAAAATGATAATTTATATAGCGCTGTATCCCAGCAAGGAGCCGGGCTCACAGCGCTTTACATGGAAATAACAATACATATATTAATAAAAGAAACATTCATATCATACTAACTACATAAATGACAATAAGTTATACATCAGCTACGTTAATCATTTAAAGAAATGTTGTTTCATTAATTTTCAAAATAAATTTTAAAAAGATGTGTCTTAAGTGCAGTCTTGAAGGACTTAGCAGTTGAAATACTACGGATGTGTAATGGAAGAGAATTCCATTGTTTGGCTGCACAAAAAGAGAATGACCTTTCGCCAAATGTTTTAGTTCTTGTCTTAGGAACACAGAGAATGCGTGTATCTGCAGAAGAGCGTAGCTGACGACTTGGTGAGTAGACTAAGATACGACCCGCGGTGTAGCATACGCAGCAGACTTACTCATAGATAGTGCAAAAGAAAAAAAAGGGGTGGGAAGAACGCACACAAACAGTAGCGCGAGCAAATGGGAGCAACGCGAGTGAACGTGGGGGGGGGGGGGCACCGAAGCATTTTTGGGAAGTATTTCGGGCATCGCGACAATTTCTGCCTAGCCACCATATATACCTCAAGTATTCATGTACTGAGCGTATCGTTGAGAGTATTTGACTACGTTTCCGTCACTGAGAACAACAGAGAGCTCGTCGCCGAAGTTATCCCAATGTTGAGAAAAAAAAAATTATTACAGCCATGTTGCCAAGTTGAAGAAAAACAACTACGTCTATGATCTTTTCCCAGAAATATGCGACCCACAGAAATAGATTGTTAGATCTATCTGATGAATGAAATAGTGTAGCATTGAAAGAAGCTTTTTTTCCCCCGTGAAATACATGAGAAGCGGTGTTTACGTTCACTAAGAAAGGGTGAAAGAACGGGCATAAACATAAACTTTATTTTTTTAAATGTTGCAGTTAGGGCTTGAACCTAAGACCTTCCGCATGTCAGGCGGATTTAATAATCAATAAACTACGAAATACAATGTACTCTGTGCAGAAACAACGAAAGTGAATGCAAAAAGCATTGCTGATTTCAAGACATGCCCCACCCCTCCACTACCTTCGCTTGCCAACCGTTAACTGTGATTAGTTGACCCCAGAGAGGGTCATTAGTCATGCTCATTTGCACAAACTCGCTTTGGTGAATTTATATATAGATGTTGTTATACTTTTTAAAACTCACCATTTTCATTCCTGTATAGTTCATTTGTTTATTGCCAGACAAACATATTGTTTTATTCGCCCGCTTATTTATTTCCTTTGCCTCTTCTTTATTTCATTGGCCATTTCATTCCTCCTCAGCCAATCGTTCGTTTCCAAGGCAGGTTGTTTGATTTCTTGATTGATGTTTAGGTTCAGTTGCCATGATACAACTAAGCTCTTCATCCATGTCCACTAAATACTACTAAAATTAAATTTAACCCACTGCTCCAATCCTACAGGTGGACTGGTAGAATCTTCTGGAAAGGATACCACCACACTCTTGATGAAGCAGACGTTTACGATGTCCTGCCCCGAGACTCTACGGTCAAGCTATCTAATAACCTCGCCAGGTCAGTTTGTACGTGTAGGTCTGTTTATATATATGTATTATTCATTGAGCTGCTGTGTTCTGTGACTTAGAGTAGGTCATGGATAAACCACCTTGATTTTTGGTGATTGTGTGGTGAGGCATGCGAACACGTTTGATCTCTAGTGGTCACATTAAAATAGTGATGAATAAATCACGCAGAGATACACACTGTCCGATGTGGGGGAACCTTCCAGATCGTGTGACTGAACACCTGAGATTAGTTACACAAGATAAAGAATGACATGTCTCCAGACACTTCAAAAGTCAGGATCACAATTCGGTTTGAACGATCTACCACAGCTATTCTCTACTGCACTAGTATAGGCGTTTTCAGTATTACGAGATCTCGCTCACATGTTGATACCTAATCCGCCGAGCCTTCTTTTCTGTATCTTTATGAACTTTGTTTGACTTTTGTCTTTCTGGTTGATATTTTTTTTATATACTTCAAATTGTAGATAATTTTTAATCTATTTATGTACGTCTTGTTGCTTATGTTTATTCAAACCTTTAGTGGCTACGTTTGTTTTCTTTCCGCCCTTTTCAGGGTCACTCATACCCAATTCATTAACCTTTTTTCTATATAGCCTGATTGCAATCCCACCTTTTTTTGTCAAATTAGGTGTAGTGTATGCAACTGTTAGACGTTTTTGTTTTGATAACATTTGTTTGAACACGTGACCGGTGTGTTGATTTGAGCATTGAGGCTACATAAATTGAGCTGTTATGTCATGAGGCTACATAAATTGGGGTGTTATGTCATGAGGCTACATAAATTGGGGTGTTATGTCATGAGGCTACATAAATTGGGCTGTTATGTTATGAGGCTACATAAATTGGGGTGTTATGTCATGAGGCTACATAAATTGGGGTGTTATGTCATGAGGCTACATAAGTTGGGGTGTTATGTCATGAGGCTACAAAAATTGGGATGTTATGTCATGAGGCTACATAAATTGGGGTGTTATGTCATGTGACTACATAAATTGGGGTGTTATGCCAAGTGGACTCATAGAAAATGTAGTAGGAATTAGAAATACTTATAAAGTTAGTTTTGGTATACACCATGGATTTGCTTATATTTATTGAATAAGCTTCAAGACTTTTACTTTGGTTGGAAACATTAGCACCCCACCCAATGTTTCCTTCAAGCTGCGTGGCTGCACGGTCGGACTGACGCAACGCAGCAGTTCAAAATTACTGCGCAGCAAATGTTTTAAAATATTGCATAAAAATAGATGCTGTGTAACTTTGCACACGAGGCTTTTTTACTTTGCACTCTGACCAACTAACCTTAGAGGTAACATTGCATCCCACCACTCTGACCAGCTAACCTTAAAGGTAACATTGCATCCCACCACTCTGACCAACTAACCTTAAAGGTAACATTGCATCCCACCACTCTGCCTTGTCTATGGGTTAAAATATTAGTCCTTTAATATTTCTCTGAATTTCAGAGGAACAATATTTATTGATTTGTTTGTTACATTCTTTCATTGTATATCAAAATCTAACGAAAAAAGATCTTAATGATATTGTTTGTCTCTCTAGAGAGTGGGAAAAAGAATTGTACAACTATAAAACAGGCGGTCGACCCAGGCTGACCAGAGCTTTGTGGCGATGTTACAGGATGCAGATTCTTGCATTTACTCTTCTCATTGTTATGGAGGTTGGTAGAATTTATAAGAAATCAATAATTTATAATCATTGTCAATGAGTGTGGATATCTATTTGAGTTTACCTTAGTTCTTCAAGTATTATACAAGAATAAATGAATTGGAACAATTAACTAAAGGAATTAAGCCAATATTAAGTTTTAAAATTATATTATTAACATTAATCATTAAAATTGACATCTATCATCTATCTCATCTATCTTTTCATTGAGCCGAGTTATCACCAAGACGGACCATCTGATGGTTTGAACCTCAACTTTTAAAATTTTTTAGTTTTCAAAAGACCGAGCATAAATGTAATCCAAATATTAATAAATAAAATTGTGGCGTTGTTTGTGATTTGGGGTCCTGGGGGAGGGGGGGGCTTGGCCTCTTCGGGGGCCCCATCAATTTGACAGATGGCGTAATATATAATATTTAATGTAAAAATATTTTCAGACACTCTTTTGAGCCCCCCGCCCCTCAAGTGGGGGTCCGCGGGATTTTCAAATTTGACCCCCCCTCTACAACTTAAATATAATTTTTTGCATTACAATTTTTTTAATATTGTAAATTAACGTCTCACACAGAAGACTTACCAAAATCCTGTTGTCATTGTTTATATTAATAAATGTGTCTCTTGTTATGGTGACAAAAAAAATTATTCAGATTATTAATATTTGATTTTAACTCTAAATATTGAAGTTTCTTTTTTAACGTACACTGCATCCCAAGGACATGCATCACAATCACATATTAACAAAAAATTGATCCAAATGTTCAATAGAATTGTACAAAAGTATAAGCAATAAATGAGTCATATTTTCCCATCTTACTCCTGTTTCATGGTTTCAAATTTGTTAATATCTTCGTATTTACAACAGGAGTGTATACGTGTTGTTCAAGCAGTGCTAATGGGGATGTTCATAAACCTCTTCGAAGTTTCAGTTCCAAATCCCGTTCATGAGCCAAACAATGTTTCAGCTTGGAACCACAGCTTCAGTAACCAAATCAACAAAAGCGTTCAGTTTATATCCCGTCCGGATGTTTTTATCCTCATAGCATTCATCATAGTTGCCTATCTTGTGAGCATCTTCTTGGACCATAACTTTTTCCACCACGGATATAGGATGAGGGTGGCGACAACGTCACTTATATACCGGAAGGTGGGAGACTTTATTGTACCTCTATGTCTATAATATTTCTTTTTAAAAATTGCTAATAATAGGACTCCTGGTAAAAGCGAAGTATGTTGACTGTGACGTCACGGTCATGGCGGCCTTCTTTGTTGTTATAACACGTCCTTTAAAAAGCTTTAAAATTAAAATTCTATAGCTATACCTAACCCAAACCCTAAAATCTTCCTTTTTTGATAATCCTTTTAGAATTTATAGAACTCTCTTTTCCAGCAACCGGTGGCGTCGTGACATCACGGTCGACATACTTCGCTTCAGCCGGACTCCTATCAGTACTTTAAAATCAGACATCTTTGCCTCTAGCAGGATCTAGCACATGTGTTAAAGCTGCTTTGACTTCAATATTTTTATCATTCTTTTGCTAAAGCTTTATGTTGTCTAATTAGTACTAAAGATTTTTTCAAACAATAATAATATTCATCTTCTGCTAGCAGCATTTGGTTTAATATTTTGTTCCAACAGGTTATGCGACTTTGCAGCTCATCCCTCAAGCCTGCTACCATGGAGACAATCATGAACTTAGTTACCAAAGAGATGGATGTCTTTCCTGTGGTAGGATTCTAAAATCTATTTTTCCCTCTTTACTTTAACAAATGTAGATAGACCCATGAGTGAAACTGAAAGAAATTTTTATAAAAAACAGACAATTCTATTTTAATTATTATAAATAAATATAAGTATTTTATTAAATTTTTTTTTAAAATTTAATTATTCCACATTGAATTTCCATTGTTTGAAAAAAAAAAGGTTGTCTTGCCTGCAACTTATATTCTGATTGGACCAGTTCAACTTGCTGTCACTTGTTACCTACTTTGGGATTGGCTTGACCTTGGCCCAGCTTGTGTGACAAGTTTACTGATATTATTTTTATTGTTCCCATTACAAATTATTATGGGGCGTTTATCAAGAGTTCTCAGGTAATTTTTTTTTTAAAAAGGAAGATAAGAAAAAATTATGTGAGAAATGTAATACTCAAGTCAAAAAATTAATTTTTAGAATCCTTTACTGAAAGTACACTCCAAAATAAATCTAACAATATCTTAATAAGACTCATAATAAACACAAATCATTTATGAAAAACTTGTCCCATTAAGCATTTTTATTAATAGCTGTTGTAATATATAAGACTGTTCCTGAAAAATAATTTGAATATTTGTCTAATCATTGATAGAAACTTAAATGACAAAATAAGTAAACTTTGGAATAAATTTTGACTGCTGTAGTTAAATCTTTGAAGTATTAAATTTTTAATAATTAATCAAACATACAAAGTAAAGATACAGAGAAAAAAACAGATTTCATGAATTTGATTTTTGTCTTATCAGCTGATGATTCATTGAACCATTTGTTAATTTTATTTTTAGAGAAAATCTTGACAGCTTAACAAATACACGTCTGCGACAGCTGCAGCTGATTATGTCTGGCCTGGAGGAGATGAAAACTTCAAACTGGGGAGAGTTCTGCATCAGAGTAATAGGTCGGGCTAGAAAGTGAGTCAGGATACTGATCTTATTTATGGACAACATCAATGACTAAGTATTTCAGATCTAGTGCAGATTAGCAGTTCACTTTTCTGTATAATAAATATCCTCCAGTGTTACTATCAGATTTCTAAAAGAAATGGCTACTGATCAGTTTGTCAGCTTAACTTTAAAAAGATAGTTTAGTAATATCTCTTAGGTTTTTCAAATGTTCAACGTGTTGAAATGTTTTTAATCTCACCACCAGGTCAGAATTAAATCTCATGAAAAAGTTGTCAAGGCTGCAGGCCTTCAACAGCTCAATGACCCTGACCTCAGGAAAAATAGTTGCCATGGCAACACTGATACTGCTGGTCTTCATGGGTCATGAGATTAATGCCACCCAGATCTTCACACTGTTAGCTTTGGTGGAGTCGCTGAGAGTCAGCATGAGTATCTTACTGCCCGCTGGAATGTTGGCCCTCTCAGACACACTGACTACGCTTACAAGAGTGGAGGTGTGGATTTGTCGGTTAATGCATGTCAAGTGATTATTGAAACAAACAAGCAGAGAACTTACAAATAATTAAATGCATATAACTATGTCAAGTTGATTCATTCTTAAATAGCATTTTGCAATTAAAATAAGGGGAATATAATAAACTTCTGATTTGTCAAAAATGGGAAGTAATTGATAATTATTGATATTAAAATGCACATTTCATACTTATTAAGTTTTTTATTTGTAAAAATTAGTGTTGAATGAAAAAAAAAATCCTTTTTTTTAAATAAAAAAAAAATCCCTTATTTAAAAAATAGCTATAATTTTTTGAAACTATGGTAATAATTATTTGACTTGGTGTGAAGAAAAAAATTGCAATAAAACAATTTCAATTTGCCTTTATATATCCATGTGTCATATTATAAATTTGTTTTTTTTAGAAAATTCTGCTTCTGCCAGAAAAGTCTTCTCTACTCAGTCGGCCATCAACCATGTCACTAAATGAAGAAACTGTCGTTAGATTTAATAATTACTTTGCCAGCAGGGAAAAGGTAATGAAAATAAGTAAAAATGATAAACATGTAACAATTCTAGTTATTTCTTTAGTCCATTACTATATAAGCGATAAAAGCTAGGTATTATACTAAGTAGCTTTCTTATATATTTTCCTCAGAATTTTGATGCCCCAATGGTACTGGTTAATATTGATATAGAAATTGAAAAGGTAATTTTCTCTACTACACTTTTCATTTCATATATTATTATGTTAAAGTGTTGATGACCAATGAAAAGAAAATAGGTTATTTTTTAGATTTTAAATTTCATCTTGTTTTGTTTTGGTTTAATATAATGTCAATATAATATTCCTCATATTTCTATATTTATGGGTATGATATTAACTTATTTTGTGGATTAAAAAAAAAAGTAATGCTACATAATTATTTTTCAGAATAAGTTGTATTGTGTGATAGGCCCACCAGACAGTGGAAAGGTAAAAAAAAACATGTAAAACTTTTTTAAAAAAAAATAATGGAAAAAACATTTTCACAAGTAGTAGTAGTAAGAAAAGTCTCAATGACTCAACATTAAAAAAAAAGTGTAAATTATTATTAGAGAACTCCCATATTTTATATGGTCAACTTTTTTGCTGATGTGAAGTCATTTTACCCCTTCGCATTTAGAGTTGTCTGCTTCTGGCAGTGCTTGGGGAGCTGGAGCGACATAAAGGTCACATCTTTCATGATGGCAAGCTGGGTTATGTCCCTGCCTGGCCCTGGTTGTGCCCAGGAACCATTAGAGACAATATTGTCTTTGGAACAGAGTTTTCACATTCCAGATACACACAAGTGCTGCATGCTTGTGCCTTAAATCAGGTCGGTTCAGTCTCAAGATGCCCTACTGAAGTGGATGGGATTTAATTATTTTTTAAATTTATTATAATTAAAGTGAAAATAGAGTTTAAATATCCTAATTTGAAAGAACAGTATTATTGATTAAAGATGTAAGCCTAGGAACCAATCAAAGCTGGTTTTAAAAAAAATTCATTCTTTATGTCAGGTTGTGGATTCCCTACCTCTGAGGGACCAAACCATTGTTGGTGAACGAGGTCTTGCCCTTGACCCTAGCATACAAGCTAAAATTACTTTGGCAAGGTAGTAAACCCCTGGAAAGAAAATAATTAGTATTTTTGAAAAGTAAAATAATTATTGTTTAAAAATTTAATTCTAGTTTTCTTTTCTCCTATGCACCTCAAAAATGATTATTAGATTAATAAGTTAATTTTAAAATAAAAACAACAAATACTTAAGACGGCTATTTGCCAGAATATTATTTTCAATTTGATGTCATCAATCAAGTCGCTGTTTTTCTTTCACTCTTTTTCAACAAATTTTGACCAGAGTTTAACCCATTTCTATCCATGCAAAAAAAATGTTTAAAAAAATTAATAATTGCTTCCTAACCAGGGCAGTGTATCAAAACTGTGATATCTATCTCATTGATGACATTTTAAAAGGAATGGATGCTAAATCTGCAATGCATATTTATAAAAAGTAAGTGGACATAATTTTATTTGAATATACTATGTGAAAGTCTTTAAAGTAATTATTGGTAGTTTAATAACCCCTCTGGTTTAAAAGAATATTTTGTCTATGTTTGAAAAAATCACAGTGATAAAATTGAATTATTTGTCAACTCCAGCCAAGATAAAATACATTTTTGGTCATCTATAATACAAATTTGTCTTTATAGGTGCATTTGTGGACTTTTAAGATCAAAAACTCGTCTTGTCATAACAGACAACACACAGCATACGCAGCTGGCTTATAAAATCATTCTAATGTCACAGGTAATTACAGATTCTTAACAAAGACAATGAAGCATTTAAACTTTGTAATCATAGGAGTCTTATTGTAATGTAAATTACTAAAGCATTTAATCACTGAATTTTTTTACAAGTTTTAGACAACATTAAAGAAGCTTGTTATTTAGGTAATAAACTTACAAGTTTAATTTGATCCCCAATTTAAATATAGTGGAGTGAATAAAAATCAAGGAAATGTGAAATACATAAGATATTTTTATAAATAGTTCAAAGATGCAATCATTATTTATTGAAACAGAGTAGTGTACATCATTGAAGAAAAGAGCTCACATTTAAACCACTTTCATTTTTATATATAAGGATGTTTTATGACTGTACTTTTAATTCTATGACCAGTGCCGAATTCACCAGCTAGGCAGCTACAATGAATTACTGGAGTGTGGTGTGGACATAAACAAAATTCTCACTTCCAGATCTTACAAAAATGTGGAAGTCAGCAGACTGGCAGATTACACATCGCCCCTCATTCAAGATTTAGCAAATGCCAATCTGGCCCTAAGTATAACCACAAATCCTTTGGTGGGTGGTAACAAGGACAGCCCTGCGGGATCAGCATTTGATATTCTCCAAGCTGATTTTAAGGTTTGTCTTGATAGATTGAATCTTATAAATAAAATATTTTATCCATATATGTTTATAACAATTAAAATCTATTCATTTCCACTAGTGCATATTTTGTGTAAATTTTTTTTAAAAATGTTGTAAAGTTTTAACAATATTTTGATATCCTAAATTTCTCTGGACTGTTTTTTTTATAGTAAAAACCTTTTAAAGAGAAGTGTTTAAAATTTTTAATCATATAAATTGTGTTGAGTTTATAGATTGATTGTAAAAAGACTACATTGATTGACTTGGCTAACAGACAATTATTACTAAAGTTCAGATGATCTTAGTTAATATTTTTTGGTTTAACTTCAGGAATCTGGTGATCCTCTGATCACTAATGATGGTGATAGCAATTACAGTGGACCATTTCTTAAAAGGTCCATTTACACAACCTACTTTATGCTTGGTGGAGGAATCTGTGGCATAGCATTCTTTGCCTTGACTTGTCTCCTTGAGCAGGTAAAAATCTTTGGGGCTGATGGTGTAAATATTATGTTATAAATTTGATTCCATGTTTTTAATTTTTTTTTATTTAAGTCTTTTAAAATAATTAATTTTTAAAAATGTATATTGTTTTATCTTTTAGCTTTAAAAAAAAAATGTATATGTAGTTATATTGAAGAAATACAATTTTAATTGTTGATTTTGTTTTCCCAGATTTTTATAGTTTCTTTAACATCAAAAATCTTATTATGGCTTCACAGAATAAGGCTAAATAAAATTCTTATTTTCAATTTTTTCAGGGTGGCTTTGTCCTTTGTGAATGGTGGTTAGCTTACTGGTAAGCATAATCCAATTTAGTTTCAACTGTGAAAAATTCTCAACAAATCTGATCTTTTCACATGGAAATTTATTAGAATTTTAAATATAATATTTGCAATATGGTTTTAATAAGTAGTTTTGACTCTTGTTTATTCAAATTCTAGAAAGTATATCAAAAATAAAATTAGTTTTTAATTATACTGCATTGATAAAGCATTTTATCAACATATGATTGAGATTAAAGTAATGAGATTAAGTATTATGCAAATGATACTGAAAATTTTAAAATTAATGCAAGCTTATATTTTTAATGTTCAAATTCAAGGAAAGGAAAAGTTTTAAAAGATGATTTTTTTTGGAAGCCTTAGGAGAACTACATACTTTTCACAATTGGAACAATTTTTATGGAACTATTTTGTATTTTAACTGAACAAAGCCAGCATTAAAATGAAAAAGTTTTTTTTTTTTTTTTTTAACCTTATACTCAGGCAATACCTAACACAAATTTCTCTTTGATACTCTTCTCTCAGGTCTGAAAACTATCAAAATATAAGTGTCATTGTGTTTGTTGAGAATCCAGTCATTGGACGTTCAGCCACATCAGTTGATTACCAGATTTTTGTGTACATAGGAATAGTAGCAGCAACAATTCTGCTGGGCGTTTTACAAGCCGTTGTATTTTACACCATAGCTCAGAGAGCTGGAAAGTTGTTGCATGATCTGGCTATTGGTTCATTACTGCAGGCCCCTCTGGCATTTTTTGATGCCAATAGCAGAGGTGGGTCAAGGTGACTTAAGAATGACTAATAAAACTTAAATTAATTTGATCTTTTTTTCTTTTATAATATTTATTGAAGTAATTGAAAATCAAAGGAATTTGCAGTCTTTTCTTTTAAATAAATATGATTTAATTCAAGATCATAATCTTAAGAAATTTTCCAGAGGTTCACTCTCACTAAATTCTTATCCTGGAGATATTATGTTAATTACCAGCAAACTGTGGTAAGAAATAATAATAAACTGAACTTAGCAATCAGCAGAACAACTAGGCTCATAAATTTGAGTCTATTTTATAAGAAAATGTCTGAATGTAGAGCCATTCTCACATTATTTTATGTCACTGAATGTAGAGCCATTCTCACATTATTTTATGTCACTGAATGTAGAGCCATTCTCACATTATTTTATTTCACTGATGTAAACAAAATTATGATTAGATTTCATCCTTTCCACAACAGGTGGAGTTCTGAGTCATTTTCTAAGAGATGTTGGAATTGTTGACTCCTTGCCTCCTGTTCTCCTAGACTTAATTGAGGTCAGTTCATTTATATATTTGCAAAGCCTTTCAAACCAAAACAATCTATAAGTGGAAAATTTCATATAATTTTGATGCAATATTATTTCTTCTTAAATGAACCATTTGTAATAAAGTCTGTAGAGAAATGCTCAAATTTTTCTCTTTGCAGTCATCAAGTGTCCTTCTAGCAACTTCATTGATTGTTTGTTGTGTCAACTACTGGCTGTTCATTCTTATCATTCCTCTAGTCTTCTTGTTTTTGTGGGCTCGAAATAGATTTCACAAAGCCACACAAGATGTGGAGCGCATTGAGCTTGCATGTAAGTTCAACTAACCTCACATCATCTGTGAAGCTTTTAAAAAATATCTAATCCTTGAGGCAAAGAATTTTTTTATTTTTAAATTAGAAAAGTAATTGTAATTTTTAAATTTTAATTATAATCATCAGAACTTTATGATTTTATTTCCTGTTATTTTTAATAATTTTTAAAAATAAAGGATTATAATATATTAAAATCCATGAATTTTGATTTAAACCATTCAGCTATATATGCACATAGCAAAAATTTTTTACAACTTTATCAACAAACATAGCAAAGAGTGCGGTAGGTGCACATGTAGTGAGCAGCATGGAAGGGATCCAAACCTTAAGGTCTCTTAATGTGGAGCAAAGATTTCTACACAAGTTTGATGTGTATCAAGACAGAAGCACAGCAGCCTGCTACCTCCATTTAGCTGCCAACAGGTTGGTGGCTCAAAAATCATAGCTAATCACACAGTGAATAATTCATTTTTATATTCTAAACAAGAAATACATTTTTAAATATTGATTTTATTAATTTAAATAATAAATCTTTTTGCTTTCAGGTGGTTTGGCATCAGGGTCGATTTGATAGGGATGGCTGTTGTAGCTGGAGTAGTTGTAGCTTCTTTCCTGGTTGTGGAATTTCAAGGTAGTTAATGAAAATTCTTGTGACCTCATTTGAATAAAAACCATGTTATGGTTTATTTAAAAACTTAATGATCCATTACATGATGTAAAGTTGTTGATTCCAATAAATTTTATTATTAAAAGTTACTACACTTTATTGCAGGCCTATATCTCCCTGCGTCATTGGTGGGCCTGTCATTATATTATGCTCTAAATTTAATCAATGTCAACCAGCCTGTTATCAGGAAGTCTGCAGCTGTTCAGTTTAAGGTTAGTTCACCTTTCATGTAATTAAACATGTAAAAAATGTTTTTTATTTTCACATTTTTAGTTAATGATTTTCAACACTGGTATTCAAAGTTTGTATTGTCTTTAAAGCTTTGGGGAAAATACCAAAGATATAATGGACATTTTGTAAAGTCAATAATAGCATTAAGTGATTGAGTATGGTGGAAATATGTTTTTTTTGTAATTGAAAGATAAGCTATAATTAGGTCTCCATTTAACTGACATGTGAAACAGGCATTCTTAATGGTACCTTAGCCCGCAAGAAAGATACGATATGGTCAGTTCATTTATTTTCAATGAAGAAATCAGCACACAAAAGAAAGTTGCTGAAATTAACTCGTGAACAAGGGTGAATGCTACATTTTATATGAAAACACATAAAGGACTTTAATATATTCTGTTTGAGAGAAAATAATTAAGTATATATATGTATAAGGAGAGATACAATTTATTATTATTGAAGTGGTGAATTGTGTCGTATATTTATCATAAAAGCTAAACAGAGAAGTTTTGCCACACCAGTGCATAAAGTTTTTGAAAGCACTTTCTCATTTGCACTGATTTTCTTCAATTTGCATGAACATGAAGCACTACTATAAAATAAAATATTTTTTTTTTTTTTTATTTAATGTTTATTTGTAGATGAATTCTGTGTCCCACCTGCTTCAGTACCACCAGCTGACTCCAGAAGTTCCTATCATAACTGATGCTGACCCCCCTACACCAGTGGGATGGCCCAGATATGGAATAATAACTTGTGAAGGTGTTTCAGTGCCTCCATCCAATGGAGCTCCTGCCAAGGGAGGAAACTTGCTGCGAAATATTTGGTGCTGTATCAGGGCTCAGGAAAAGGTCATTACTACTTTATTTGAAATATCGTTAAGACAATTAGTTGAAGCCCTACCAAATAAACATGTTCTATGGTGTGTTTGTGTGTCTATTATATATATTATAATTATACATCCATCCCTGTGGCATTACAGCCCATGTAGGGCTTGAGCCTGCCTCACGACCTCCTTCCACTCTGGCCTTATCAACGCCTTTCTTCTCCAATATTGGATGCCCAGTTGTAGATCTTTCTCTACATCATCCATCCATCTAAGCCTAGGTCTTCCCTTGAGCCATTTTCCTCTGTGGTTTTGATGGTGTACCCTCTTTACTCCTCTATCATTTGACATTCTTTCTGGGTGTCCTGCCCAGCGTAGTCTGCCTTTTATATTTCTGCAACTATTGTGGTATCCTGATATAGACTGTATAGTTCATGGTTGGTTTTTATCCTCCATGTGAACTCATCCTTTGTTAGTCCATATATTTTCCTGACAACTTTCTTCTCCCATGTATTTAACAGGTTTTCTGCAGTTTTCATTATAGTCAAAGTTTCACTTGCATATGTTACAGCTGCTCTGATGACCGTTTAATAAAGAGTTTTCTTTGTTTCCCTTGTAATGTTTTTGTTTTTGAGGATGTTCTGGCTACTAAAGTATGCTCTATTACCGGCTGATATTCTTTCTTTGATTTCTAAAATTAATTCATTCCTTTCAATTATTAGTGATCCCAGGTATTTGAATTGATTTACTTTTTCAAAAGTCTGGTTTCTCATTTTAATGTCTTCACCTGTCATTTCTTCTCTTTCTAGGGTCATGTATTTTGTTTTTTGGTTGTTGACTTTCAGTCCTGCTTGCAGTGATGCATCTTCTAATTCAATATATGACTTGGATATGTCTTTAATTCTTTTATCAAGCAGGGCTATGTCATTAGTCATCAGCATATGCAAGGTACTGGTTGGGTTGGCTATAGAAAGTGCCAATAGCTTTTGGTTCTTGAGTTTCTCTCATGAAGTATCCAGTTATTGTTCCTCGAGTGTCGATATTTATGCTTCTAATAACTCTCTCTAATGTTAAGTCTTAGTCCTTGTCTAATTCTAAATTCCCTTGAGTATCTCCTTGGACCTTCACTTTGCTTTTTGAATTTTTCAGCGTGACATATATCATTCTTGTATATATATATATATATATATATATATGTCAGTATCATAGTATAGGGAATATGAATGTAAAACAATCCACTTATTGCCCATGGTTATGCTAATATTAAATGAATGACAGTTAAGGATTCCAAATATTATTAACATATAAATCCAAGCTTACTTTAGGCTGTACAAAGAGAACCTTTTACAAATATAATACGGCAATAAAACTAAAATGGATCCTTACTTTGGTCAGACCTAGACTAGAATATGCATCCCCTCTATTAGACCAATCTACTAAAGAAAACAGACAGACTAAAACAAGGGTAAATTACCCCACTTGGGATAAAAGGGAATTCTTGGGGGTAATGCATACTCATTGGAGACAATATAAACTTTTATATTTTGGAATAATGGACAAAAAAGTTTGTTGACCTTGGACTAGGACAAATTTTTGTTGAAGATGGTAGATTCCTAACTTGAGAATATTCCCATTTGGTGTGTTTTTGAGCTTTGTCACATGGTGTATTCAAATTTCTTAAAAATAGACAGTTATACTTTAACATTGTGCTTTACATTCTGCATTGTCACCAATGGCATACTCCCCCTCCCCCCCCATACATTTTTTTGTGCTTATATATTTGTATTATTTAAATTCACTTATGCATTTTACAAGGTATTTTGCAACATATTATGATATTAGGGGTATTATTGCATAATATTTCTCTCCAAAAATGTTTTGAAATTGAATTTTTTCAATCATCAGATGGGCATGATATTTAGTACAGCTTCTGAACAGAGGGCCTTTTTGTCTCTGCTGTTTCGTCTCACAGATTATCTTGGTGTGGTTCGATTTGATGGTGTAGATATTCTCACCATTCAGAAAAATAGACTACGGGATAAAGTAACTTACATCTCACAGGTTGGTGAAAGATTTTTTTATGCACTGACAAATGTTAATATTTTCAAAAATTTAATTTAAAAAAATATTGTGTTTACACAAAATTTCTAATGCTGATTTCAGAATTATTTCTAATATTTCAAGGCTTATTAAATGTCAGAAGTTAAACAAATTTTTAACCTTCAGAATCCAACTTTGTTTATTGGAAGTGTGAGAGAAAATCTTGACCCTGAACAACAATTTACAGATTCTCAAGTGTGGAAAGTTGTAGAGGAGGTACTGTAACTCTTAAAGTTTTTCTGTGGGTGTATTTGGGTAATTTTTACTCATTCTTTATGCATATTATAATCCCGTCGGTGTATTTTAAGTAAACATAAAAACAAGATAATTAAAATTTAATGAAACAAAGTGTTGCATTTTGAGCAAAAAATAAAACAGATATTTTTTCAAAGTAGGCCTATTAAAAAAATTGATGCATTATCATCTGAGTTTTTCTTTCATTTCACTCTTTATTTTTTCTGAGGCTTTTGTTTTTATGGGAAATGTAACATTAAATTTGTCTTCTTTTTGTATTTTTCTGTATGCTTTTATTAGCCTCTTAGTTCATTCCCCGCACTTTTTAAAAATTAGTTTATTTACTACATTGTTAAGATCATCATTTAGACTTGCTAATTTTCTTTCTTTCCTACAGGTCCACTTATCCTTGTTGATTCAGTCACTAGATCAGAAACTAGCCACAGATGTAGCTCCACTGGCAGATGGGATGACCATTGGTCAAAGACAACTATTAAGACTAGCTGCCGCTATGCTGCAGCAGTCTAAAATAATTATTTATGAGGAGCCTAGTTCTAGTCTTGATATCATGTAAGAAAGAGATTTTTGTAAATAAATTTACTATCAAAATATGAAGTGATCCACAAAGTCTCTAAGGTTGGCACCCCTTGGTTTGAAAGATCATTTTAATGCACCATTTTCATATAATATTAGAATAACTGACATAGTCAATTCCTTTTACTTGTTCTAAAACATGCCAAATATAATTTTTGTTGATCAGCTTCAACTGAAGACTTTTATTTTTTAAAATATGATTTTAAACTTCATTTCAAAATAATTTTTTCAGGTGCAATACAATTATACAGGGTGTGTTACGTACACAGTTTCCAACAAGCACAGTCATCCATATAGCTCATCTGCCAGATACAATAATTCACACTGACAGGATTATGGTAAGCTCATTTCTCTCATTCTTTAATGAACACTCCCTATCTTTAGTGGATCTTGTGCTGATCTCTTATTGGAAACATTCATTAATGTGGCCACGTTTTTTCAACTTTAAAAATATTTCTGAAAATTAAATATAATTTTTTCTGAGGAAAACAATAATGTTTTTAACTAATATGAAATAGATTATTTTAAACAATTTTAAATTTAAATTACTACTGTTAGGGCAATTGTTCTCATACCTTGAAGCCTTTTTTTTATAAAAATTCCAGATATTTTCAGAAGGAAAAATAGCAGAAGTGGATACCCCATATTACCTTCTACAGAACCCTTCCAGCAAGTTGAGCTGCCTGGTGTCCGAGCTTGGGTCAACTCAGGCTGCCAACCTGCAACAGCTGGCGCTTAACAAACATGAGAATCGTCCGTACGTTGCCCCGCACATAGACCCGGAAGACTTTCAAGACTTTGCCCCTCCGCTTGGTGGAGACTTAAAGGCTCCAAACAATCTCAATGTCCTGCCAACATTCCATTCCTCCAGACTTGCTGGGGTGCTAAACCAGCTGCCAACGAATAAATTCTCAACAGACAGGTTGTAGCGTTTTCATAGGAGATATTATCATTCATGACACACAGTGATCTTTCTGAACAATGCCTTCAGCACCTGTGTTTGGGATGAATCAAAATGTTCATTTTGGAGTTTTAATCATTCATTTTAATCAAAGTTCAGCTGGAAGAGTAACTGATTGAAAAGATTACATACTTACCTTGCAGGTATGTTTTTGACCTTCATTTATGCCATGAAAAGAGTGTGTATAAAGAGAAAACAAAAGCGGATTCCAACTTTATATTTTCTGCTAATGTCACAACACAAAAATGTTGTTTACAATTTATTTCTTTATATGATTGTAACATTGTAATGATTTTAGTCTTCCAAAATATTCAGGGTAAATCTTTTCCTTGTGTTTATGTTTGAGATTAAAATTAAATAGTCTAACTCTTGACATCTCTCACTGGCAGCATTACCTAAAAAAAAGCTTTTTGTTTCTTGTTTTGTGTTCCAGCTACACTAGTGTTTTTATAATTACACCAAATCTTAAATGTGATAAATTGTTTCTGCTACCAAAACAGTCAAACCCTTCAGATTTTATTTCATTTATTTTCCAAACTTTACCATCCGGTCAAGGAGTAGATTCATAGTGTTGCTTGCATGAGGTTGAGGATAACAGTTGAACTTAGACACAAAACACAAACAAATTAACATATTATCATGTGTTTAAAGTGTTTACATGACTTTAAAATCTCGAATGTGACTCAGGTGTGAAAGATAAAACAGATTTTTTTAGGAGGATCTTTATTTTTTAAGCTTCATTTAATATTATATTCATCTTGAGCTTACTTAAACTTAAACAAAATTCAAAATGAGCTGTAGGCCTACTCATGACTTAAGCATTTTCCAATGGAGCAATGTTTCAAAATTAGTTAAATATTTTTGAAAGAGATTGATAGAATAAATTTAATGTTTATAAATAGAACGAAATTCTCTGACTTTAGGATCACTTTTATCTGAATGAAATATTCTAAGATTATAGCATGTGAAGTTTGGTGGCAGTAAAACAAAGTGCTCAATCTTAATAAACCTGCAGATCTTCTTTTAAATATTTGTTCCCCATCTCAGATTTTATTATTAATAGATTTAAGCTTAGCAAAACGAAATTTTTTAAAAGTGTATAAAGAAAATTGGTATTAACATGTAAATTTGTTAATTGTTGAAATGTAACTTAGGAACACATAGAGCTTAACTAGTCTTGCCGATCTAGTCCTCAAATAAGGACAGTCTACACATATTGCTAATTAAAGCATGGATTTTAATGATTCACTATTATTTTTGTATAGTGGCTTTTTAGTTTTTTTTTAATAAAGACAATTCTGTGAATAAGCTTGTCTGAAATGTTATTTAATGTATGCTTCATTTATAGAAAAATGTATTTATGATATTTCTTTGTTGTATTGTGAACATGTGAACATTTTAAATGTAAATTTTGTATATTGATAAAAATAATATTCACATTATTACAATATATAGAGATTTATAAAATAATGTATTAAATAAATGCATCATAAATATTTAGTTTTTCTTTTATTCCATGTATGTTTCTGAATGTCATAGAAATTCATTTAATCGTGAAAACACCCTCTTAAATCATCATTCAGTTATTGTCATTGTTTATGTATTGTTTAAATGAATTATTTTAATAAAAATATTGCCAGGGTTAGATAAGTGGATCAGTTTGCTGTGTTTGCTTACAAGAGTAAATTTACTATAAGGGTATAACGAATGTGTGGAGACACATGCTGTACTGATGTACTTATTGTGTGTATATTTTTATTGTGTGAGTTTACTTGATGACAAAGTAACTGATCTGGGCTTTGGAACACAAGGCTGGACACATGGTTATATATTTTTTTTTTAAAATGTAAAAGTTTACAAAAAGAACAGAAGACTTAAGGTTTAGAATTATTCATATATTTCATTTTTGTCAAAAAACGTCAAAGGTATACATGTCCTGATAATATTGCACTAACATGTCATTCAATCACAAATAACTTACGGAATCACGTTTATAATTTCATTATTCTCTGTGAGGCACATGCGTCTCAAATATCCTCCTACTACAACCGACTGATATCTGGACCCGCAATATAAAACATCTAGTGAACATTCTTGTTAAACTGATTATAAAGAAAACAATGATTAGTCTGATCATACAGATAAAAGAAAATAATTCAAATCTCTTTGGCAACTCTCCTAAACAGCAGACTTCAAGTTATAATTACAAGAAGGCTAACTCTAAACCAGTGAAGGCGAACCTATGCCATAGACTGCACGCAGAGCCTCATCAGCCAACACGCAACTTTATTACTTCCTTAACCAAACCACTGTGCTGACACTTTGCTATATAAAAGTAGGTTTTAATTGAATTTTGGGGATGCGGCCCTAAAAAAGTTTGCCATATCTGCCCTATACTATCATTTCATCCCCTTCTGGCTGCTCATAAAATACCAATATACATAATACATATCAGTGTATTTATTTTATTTGTCTAGTCCAGGAGTCTCCAAACTATGGCCCGCGGGTGGCCCCTGGAGACCTTTAAATCTCCAAAAAGGATACTATTTTTACGTATAGTTTACCAAAAGGTGTGTGTAGTTGGCCCCCAATATTTAATGCGGCCCTAAAGTTTGGAGACCTCTGGTCTAGTCTTTTATGTCTTATGTAAATATGTCAAGGTCCAACAGTTATTGGATGACCAGGTCGTTTTATTTTTATCTGAAGCATGGTCAGCCCAGCACCAGGGTGCTTTACTATAAAAGTTCACATTTTATTATTACTGCTATGAAAATACTGCTGATATAGCTTCATTTTCCAGGCTTTATTCATTTTAACGTTTAATGCCCCAAAGCTTTGTAATGTGTGCCTGTCCGTTACTGCCAAAGCGTTGTAAAGCGCGCCTCCATAGTGCTCTTTTTAGAAATGAAATCACAGAAAGTAAATACTTTTCAGTGCATGAAAGATGACGTATTTGACTTCAGCAATGGCAGCCGTTTCCCTCGCTAGTGTTATTGCTTGATTCGCGAAGTTTTTTGTAGTTTTTAACGGGTTTTTTTTTTGAAGATGCGATTTTGCTATACTTTATTATAAAAATAATAGTTCTAAACTATAGGTAAAAATAGTTTTAAAGTCAAGGTCTTTTGGTTATGTAAAATAACTATTCTTATTTTAAAAAATGAAGTCAGTATGACTATAATAACATAAATACACTTTACGCAATTTTTTTTATTTCATAACCAGTTGATTGCAATATGGGGATCCCTTACGAGATTGAGGCGGAAGTTTTGCAAAAACCTTCTGGGGCATTAAACGTTAAAATATCAGCAAAGGGGAGGAACATCATATTCAAGCCATGGCCCTTTCCTGTTTACATGCCAGGCTATTGTCATGTGAACAAGCCAATTACTCTAAAACATACAGAAGCATACTTTTTGAACATAAAAGTTTTAAAATATAACATAAACACTCTGTTACTTTTATGTTTGACAGACCAAAAACCCTACACATTCATTGACAGATTATTATGATGGCAAGCAAGGTTTTTGACAAAAATTTTGGCCTCATACTTTAAAAAAAAAAAGTAGCATTTCAAAGATATCAAGGATATCACTGACAATTCATATATATATTTTCTATCCCTTGCTGGTATGTACAAATATACAGAATTTAAAAAAAGCTGTTCCAAATGCAATATTTTTTGTATGAGGTAGAGCATGCATAACTATTTCAACAATTTTTTTAGTAAATACAATTAAAAAGAAAAGAAAAACAAAGTACATTAGACTAGAGCCAAACTGGCAAAACAGACTTACATTTTTGTGTTGCCCGCATATCGTTTCTGCATTTTTTATTATTATTTTTTTTTGGGGGGGG
>MUZC01004717.1:41877-52123 GCA_002072015.1 Radix auricularia | reverse complement strand
GGGGGGCGGCACAACTGTATAATTTGAAAGGCACACTTACAGGTATCAAAACATAGTTTTTCTTCTCCAACATTCAGAGGAAATAAAAATCCTATAAGTTCAACTAAATATAATTATAAAACTATAAATATTTTAAATTACATCAAATTAATGATGCAAGTACTTTATAATTTTTAAAGATTACAAAGGATTAAAAAAAATAAAAATTGCGACCTAGATAATTTTAATTACTGCAAAGAGAATTTCAGTTTTTGCAAAGATAACTTTTAGCAATAAAACACGAAACAAAGCCACTGATGTTAGTGTTGTCATAGCGCTGGCTTTAAAAATTTGACTAAAACTAGTAAAATTTGTGTCAGAAATAGTAATTAAACCATAACTGTTGGCCATTTAAAAAAATACTTTTTTGGTGTCAAATAATGTTTATATTTTTTAATGAAATTTTTTCTTAAACTTTTTATTGAAAGTTATACAATGATGAGCTATAAAAAATGTTCATTTTTTATTCTGTAATGCTGGAAATATTTTCATTACCACACAAGAAAGGGAGTGAACTAAGTATTATGCATATAAGTTCTGAAGCGTTGCAATTAAGAAGAATAAAGCACAGAGCCTCTTCAAAAATGATTGATTGAAGTAGCTCCATGAATACTGAATGTACTTCGTGCCAAAATTTAAAGATATGTCAATGATAGGAAGAATGTACTTCGTGCCAAAATTTAGAGATATGTCAATGATAGGAAGAATGTACTTCGTGCCTGTACTTCGTGCCAAAATTTAGAGATATGTCAATGATAGGAAGAATGTACTTCGTGCCAAAATTTAGAGATATGTCAATGATAGGAATAATGTACTTCGTGCCAAAATTTAGAGATATGTCAATGATAGGAAGAATGTACTTCGTGCCAAAATTTAGAGATATGTCAATGATAGGAAAAATACAGGGACTAAGCGGAGACGAAGATTTCTGAGTGTGGTTTGTTAGGCACTCAAGTTTTCAAAATAAAAACCAAAATTCATCAAACCCAACCTGGACACCTTATACTTTACTAACACAGCCCTAAAAATGTTTTTATTAGAGCCTTGTAAAACTGTTTCTTTGAGAATCTCCTACATGTATCAAATGGAATTCCATAACTTTGCACAAAATCTTCTTTCGAAGGCGTTCCATACAGCAAGATCAGTCCTTGTTATTAAATTATGTACACATTTTTTGCCTTAGCATAGAATTATTTTGATCAGAGCTGCATGAAAAAAAAAAGTGGAAGACCTGGAAACTTTAAATATGAAAAATATCTTTCAGAAAAAGAAAAAAAAAATTCATCACATGAAAATAAAAACTTTTGAGACATATTAGATAAAAATAATTGACTAAAGTTTAGTCTAAAAATTATTTTCTGAATTTACAGTAATGGCAAATATTTCCATTTTCAATGCAACAACTCAAATAAAACAGTTGTTTTGTTTCTCCTCTATCACAATATAAACCAAAGGTTTAGTTCAGCAGTTAATAATCATGATGCAAAAAGAAACAATAAAATATCTTGGTTCAAAACACGAAGAGTTATCGTCAAGGTACCAGTGTTACTTTGTTTGTCACTGATGTGGTCTTCTTGTGGAATAAGGGGAGCACATTTGTAACTATTGACAGGCAAACTACCCTAAAGGCCAGCTGTCTAAATGTAGCTAACACATCATGAAGGCCAGCTGTCTAAATGTAGCTAACTCATCCTGAATGCCAGTTCTATGATACTCTGTGAGGCAGAAGCATGGAAACACACAAACATTTCTCTCAAATATGGCTTCTTTAAGCGACGGCTGAAAAAAAGCAAAGGGAAGAATATCTGAATTTCACATAAATATTTTACTTTTTAAACATTCATACTAGCATATTTTACTTTTTAAACATTCATACTAGCATATTTTACTTTTTAAACATTCATACTAACATATTTTACTTTTTAAACATTCATACTAACATATTTTACTTTTTAAACATTCATACTAACATATTTTACTTTTTAAAAATTCATACTAGCATTCCTGAAATTATATCTTTTAAAAAACCAGATTCATCTTGAAAAAAAAATTGTATCTGATTAAAACAAAACAAACAACTACAACAAAATCCATATTAAATGATGCTGTGGTTGAAATTATTTAATACTGAAGACCTACTTTGTTTTTTTTTTAAATCTCAACTTACCCCACAACCCAGTATTCCAAGGGCTGACGGCTTTTGAATCCATCTTCTTTGTTGTGGGGGTTAAAGGTCATGAGAATCCCATGCTCCCTCACCTCTCTGAGGCTGGCATCTGATTCTACATTTTTATAGCCACGACCATCATTGCCTTCATCATCATCCTCTCCGTCACACTGTGAGGGCTGCTGTTAGAGATACAAGGGGGATTACTTTGCTAAAATTTTCATGGATGTGTCGAAAGGCCATGTAGTATAGAAAAAAATTATTGAGTAAGAAAAGTAACTGCAATAAAGTAGCATACTTGCTACAATGGTCTGACTAAATTTTTAGTAGTTGGAGTAAATGAGTTGGTAAAATAATTTTTTTAAAAACACTCAACTTTATCAGTCTTCAGGTTTTCAATTCATAGTCTGTAAAGTTAGTAAATATAGTACAGTTATTACCTGCTTTTCTCCAAAGTTTTCAATTCATAGTCAGTCAAGTTAGTAAATATAGTACTGTTATTACCTGCTTTTCTCCAAAGTTTTCAATTCATAGTCAGTAAAGTTAGTAAATATAGTACTGTTATTACCTGCTTTTCTCCAAAGTTTACAAAGAAATCATGAATGGAACGGCAGCAAATGTAGAAGTTGTGGACAATCTGAGAGTGAAATATCCCAGTGGTGTCCATCTCTGACCCAGTGACCAATGTCCCTTCCAGTCCATCCAGGTAGCAGTATTGGTAAATGGATGGGTTGCGGGTTGTCGAGAGCCTGTTGGGAAAAAAAATTTGCCTTTAGATTGAATGCAAAAATAAGTAAACAAGTAATTTAGTTGGCTCCATTGGCTGCCCCTTTGTTTGTAAAAGCAAGGAACTGATTTTGGCAGTGAAATGGAACAAACAATATTAATTAAAGGCTTCCTCTATTTAAGAAAAGGTAGGGGGGAGGGGGGATAAACTTGCCTTACTCAGCTCCTATATCAAAATTTCATATTCTCAGTATTCATTCTATCCCAACCAAACACTCTAGCTAGAACCAGACATTCAATAACCCTAGCACAGTAGGGTATACTATCACACTAGAATTTCTGTACCCCAGCACTGCAGATTAACTGAACAAATATGTCTGGAGTACATTAAAATATCAAACCTCCATGACCGTGCCCCACATATGCTGTCACAAGGTGGCTCACCTGTACATGTTTGACAAAGAACTTGGAATCGCAATGTCAAGTGACGTCCCGCTGTCGCTATGGTCACAGACTGGGTACATTTTCCCACTTCGTGGACTCTGTAAATACAGGTAAATCTTGAACAAACTCATTGGACCAAATATTTGCCAAGTGTCAGGTATTGTGTTATTTTTAAAAAAAATGGTATTGCTCAATGAAAAAAATGGAATTGCTCAATTCCAGAAACTCTTTTTATTTCTTAGAAATACGTTTATCATTGTGTGTGTAAATATTTATATATATTGTGGAGGCCCTGAGGGCGAATTGTCAGCACTCAGAGAGACAGTGTCCTTTGAAGCTGGACAGGTGCGGCTGAGGAATGAGGCCAACCTTGGATCCTTTAATGTGGACGGCGACTGACCACCGGACTGGACGGTGGTGTGAACTCACGCCGTAACACACGGGCCAGCTGGCCTGGGGGTGGTAGTCTCGCCAGAGATTGGTTACGTCAAACAAGCTTGACCGTATGGGAATTTAGGGGCGGAGACTGACGGGTATAAAGGGGATGCACAGACGAAGACAGGAGGACACAGACAGATAGACAGAGATGGGCTTAGGGACTGAGTTAAGGACGAGTGTAGTTAGATAGTACAGAAGTTAAGAAATTAAACATAAATTTATGTGTGCATTCTGTCTTGGAGTTTTAGTGTTTGAAGAATAATTAACCAAGTGTGTGAAGATTAGAGAAATAGAGTGAAAGAGTTAGAGATAGAAACACAAGAACAACCAAGGTTCTTTACAATATATACAAATTTATAATATACTTAGATATATATACACACAGCCTATTTGAAAAGTAAAGTAGAGATTGAAAGATACTCAAACAAAAATATACTTAATGTGAATTAATCAACTTCTGTCATAAATAAACTGTTGCCAAATTGTAAACTTGAGGTTCAAACATGGCAAACTTGGTAACAGTTTCACTTTTGTCTCTAGCCCAAAAGTGTGCCTCAATAGCGCTCTCTTTAGTAAAGAGATCTTTGAAAGTAGAAACTCTTCATTTAGTGAGTGAAGCTTTAGTCCACTTCAAGAAATGTCAGTGTTTGCTTTCACCAGTGCTTACACTCGTTTCGCAAAGTTTTGTGGTAGTTTTTACCTTTTTTTTTTAAAACAAAAAATAAAAGATGAGATTTTGCTATACTTTTCTGTAAAAAAAAATAGTACCAAACCCCAGGTAAAAATAGTACTAAACTACAGGTAAAAATAGTACTATGGTCTTTTGGATACGTAAAATAATCATTCTGTAAGTTTATCCTAAAAAATGAAGTCAGTATAACAATAAATACATTTTAGCAATTTTAAAAAAAAAATCATAACCAGTTGATCGCAATAAGCATGAAATCCTTACAGGATATAGGCCAGGCATAAGTTTACAGAAGACATTATGGGTTCTTTGGAAGTTTTAAATGTACAAAATATTATTGGATTGCATAACTTTGATGAAAATTAATTTAAGTGTAAAAGTTTTTAATAAATTATTTGTAAAAGCAGTTAAATTATAAGATTTGTACTAAAAGCTCTTAAATTATGAATTTTTAAAAATAGAAGCTGTTAAATTTATGAGATTTGTATAAAAAGCTGTCAAATTGTAAGGTTTGTATAAATAGCTGTTAAATTATGAGATTTGTACAAAATCCTGTTAAATTATGAGATTTATATAAAAAGCTGTTAAATTATGAGATTTATATAAAAAGCTGTTAAATTATGAGATTTGTATAAAGCTGTTAAATGACATCAATCCCCATTAGTTTACCTTGTACAGACCATCAGCCCAGACACTGTTGGACGACATCTCAGACCTCATTGGGCTCTTCCTCCAGTCTGACTGCAGAGCTGACATGAAATAGCCTCCACCACCGTCCTTGACCTTCTGACCGTCAGAGAAGAGCCTGGCTGCCTTCTCACCGTTGGTGTTGACGTACGTGGCACAGTAATCAGACTTGGTGAGAGCAGACTGACACTCTTTGCTTACCCTACATACAGCAGACAGGTTGAGAGGCATTACTTACATGCAGTGGCGTGGGATCAGTGGAAAGTGGGAGTGGTCCACCCCCAGGTAGGTACCCTACATACAGCAGACAGGTTGAGAGGCATTACTTACATGCAGTGGCGTGGGATCAGTGGAAAGTGGACATGGTCCACCCCAGGTAGGGCTGTTAATATTGTTGAAAAATGCTGCCCGGGTACCCGTCCAAAATTTGAACGGGTACCAGGATTGACCATTTGAAATGCCTCAAAATTTTAGTCATTATGCCCACTATAACTACCAGTAGCTTTTTACTTCTTTGTTTATTGTGGAAATGCAGATTTTGATGTAATGAGTCAACGATGGGAAAATGATGACATTAAAATACTACTGTAGTACAGTAGTGTAAAAACAATGAGCAGAGGGGTGCTCAAGTGATTTTTTTTAGGTGGGGAGCGCTAATCGTATGATGACATGGCGGGTTATTTCTAGTTCATAGCTGTAGCTGACAACTGTTTTTATTAACTAAACTTTTCAGGACTTGCCCCTACTTAGTGGACCCATCACCCGGCATTTATTTTTGTAATAAAGTGAAGATTGTTCTATGATTGAAATATGATTTTCTTTTAAAAAAGAAAAAAAAAAGAATATAGCAGGTGTTTATTTCTTTTAAAGTATGGTGGGGATAGGATTGGAGACATATGATAGCGGGGGGCGGGAGGTTAGATAAAAGAAATTGGCACGTCTCAATCGGTAACAAAGGTGAACGGCGTATTTCAAAGTCAAAGCCAAGGTCATTAGTAGCCTTTCCTAGTTATCACTCTTGTGTCATATTTTGTGTCACACATATTTTTTTAACATATGGTGGGGATAGGAGTGGAGATACGTTGACTGTGGTGGATGGGGGGGGGGATAGATAAACAACATTGGCTCACTCAATCGGTATCAAAGATGAGCGACGTACTTCAAAGCCAAGGACATTTCTAGCCCTTCCTAGTTAATAGTAGTTATCTGCGTTTTGTTCTATTTTCCTTACTTGAACAATTCAAAGAACTAAAACCTTTTTTGTTTTAAATGATTTTTATTTATGTTCCTGGGGAAAAAAAGTGTATCAAAATACTTTGTAGTTTGTCTGGACCGTGTTTTATTTCCGTTTAACACTTATTTCTTTTTAAGAGTTTTGATGTTAAGATGTATTTCACAGTATTTATTTGAAACCAAAAGTTTTAATTCAATAAATTATTCGCGAGCCAAAATTTGAACACAGAAGAGCCACAGTTTAAATACTGGTGGTAAAGATATTAGAGTAACATTTTCATGGGTACCCAAGCGCAATTTTACTACCCGGGTAATTGCTCGGCAACGGGTACCCGGGTCCAGGTACCCGTTAACAGGCCTACCCCCAGGAGGCCTTTTTCTTTCTCACAGAAGATGAATAGGGTTGCAAATATTTGGGGGCCATCCAGGCCGCCCTTAGCTGCTGAACACACATGGGACTCTTTCAAAGTCATCAGTTTCAACCCTCTTCACAATAGGTTAAGTACTAGCACTGTCTATACAATGTAACTTTAAAAGTAAACACTTGGGTCCAACTATGGGCTGATGAGAAGTTGGCTAACCCAGATATTTTCACCTGTGATAATGAAGGGTTATTGGCCTAGGGGCTAACAGTTAATGGAATTGAGGTGGTAGGAATAGGTGTGACTGGGGTGGTAGGAATAGGTGTGACTGGGGTGGTAGGAATAGGTGTGACTGGGGTGGTAGGAATAGGTGTGACTGGGGTGGTAGGAATAAGTGTGACTGGGGTGGTAGGAATAGGTGTGACTGGGGCAGGTAGAAAGAAGTGTAACTGTGAAGCTCCTTAGGATTAGCAAATGAGGATCTGTAGTTTTAAATTTAACAATAAAATTAATAGACTCAAAACACATGTTTCTGCATTGAAATAAAAGTGACAAACTTCAAATAACTCAAGTGTGTTATATAATATATAGAGTTAGTTTTAAATACAAACTTGAAGACATTATGTCATTCTTTTTTTTAAGGTGTGTATTTAAATACCCCTTTTTTGAAATATTAATTATGGATTAATTTCTCTCCAAAAGTAAATTAATAAAAAAAAATACATTTTATATATCTAAATTCCAATGGTGAATGTCTTTCTCACCTTACATTAAGTGCTGCCAGTAACTTGGGTGTTTGTAACTGTAGCAGGCAGGCCTTGGCTTGGTCAACATAAAACACATCAGGGGACAGAGGGCTGGAGCTCCTGCACAGATCATTGCAATACACAGCAAATTGTTAAACTAAATGTACACCAGGGTCCAGGGAAGGATTTATTTGTTGACTGTGGGGTCAGGTGACTTGGTGGAAGGGGAGGTGGAAGATTTTATTTGGAGATTTTATTTTCACCGCCTTTTGGGGAGTTAAGAGAAGCCTTAAGAGATTTTAACAGACAATAACTTAATGTCTTGTAAATAAAGGCACACATTATGGAAATTAGAAATACTTTACACTGTTTTAAAATAATATTAGAAGAATTCATTGCAGAATTTTCAACAGTTATCTTTATGCAATTAAAGTATTAATCATTTTAATTAAAAGGGAATAAAAAAATAATTATCAATGAAAAGAAAAGTTCTACCAGAAAATGGAGGGACGTGTAAACTCATTTGACAGTGTCAGAAATTTAAAGAGCAAATAGAAAATTAGGTCTAAAATAGCAAGAGTTGTCTGAACTTACAGAGATGGGAGACAAACTGTTTCCAAAAGACAACAGAACACACCATGTTTCTGAGGAACAGGAAGAAATAATTGGAAATATATAAAAATAAATGAAGTATCTTCAAATATAACTTAACATGGTGTGAAAAGGGAAGCTGAATCAACATTAACAAGGGAGATTATAAGAATATTGTCTTGTTTACTACATACCCAACAAGCTGAATCAACATTAACAGGGGACATTATAAGAATATTGTCTTGTTTACTACATACCCAACAAGCTGAATCAACATTAACAAGGGAGATTGTAAGAATATTGTCTTGTTTACTACATACCCAACAATTTTCAGGAGGCGTAGTAGTTACAACTGACATTTGAGGGAAATTTTTTTTCATGATTCATGAGCATTTATTATAGGACTTACATTTTTTAAAACTCCAATTGCTTTTTAATATAGAATAGGACTGCAATAAAGCTTATAAATAAAATACAAAATACACAAACAAATTGTGTAATGAAAACAATTAATTTGAGCATTCTTTATTTAACTACAACTTAAACATTGGTCTCGGATAATGTCTTTACCAGTACAGTTCAAATAAAGAATGTACTTACATAAGTAATAAAATAACATCTACATTCTTACGAAATACTACATCCTATTTTATACTTTAGTATTAGTTTAATAATAATAATAAAGCTCACATTTATTGTTTTCATTACACAATTTTTGTACTTTGTATTTGATTGTTTTTAAAAAATAATGCTCTTTTAATTTAAAAAGACAAGAAAGAAAAAAAAAGTTTTATCTATGAGATGTCTACTGAGTTTCTTTGAACTTACCTGGCCAATAATTAGAAAGTTTTATCTATGAGATGTCTACTGAGTTTCTTTGAACTTACCTGGCCAATAATTAGAAAGTTTTATCTATGAGATATCTACTGAGTTTCTTTGAACTTACCTGGCCAATAATTAGAAAGTTTTATCTATGAGATGTCTACTGAGTTTCTTTGAACTTACCAGGCCAATAATTAGAAAGCACCACCTGGCATTAGGTTCTGAGTAACCAAAATTATGATTGATCTCTGCAATGTCGAAGCAGAACCTTGTCGGGTACACCTCTCGCCAGGCCACCAACTGAGCCACCTGACAGCGAGATGTAAGGTCAAGGACACCAAGATGCTGCAGATACACATGAGCATCCTGCAGGTCATCGGGCGACATGTGACTGCTCACAAGCTGGCCACAGTAGTAGAAGGCACTGCCTAGAATATTGTACTGTCGCCGACATCCATAGAAACTCTCCGACTGACGAATTAAGGGTGAAGTGGGATACATTTGGTCAGGTAAATATAGCAGGTTTTGCAATTAAAATTAATTTTAAAAAAAATAAAAAATTTTGCAATAAGTTTTGCATTTAATATCAATTTTTCAAAATTATTTTAAATAAATTCATTTTTAAAGATTTTAATTTAAGTTAATTGAATCAAATGTAATTGCAATGTAATTAGTATTTATGTTAATGTGTGCGTGCATCTCACTGTTTAAGTATGTATTGACTAAACAATTGCACCCTCCCCTGAAACAGTGAATATAGTATGGCACAAATCAAATTAATTGATAATGTAATCTGTAACTAAAAATTATGATCACAAAACATAATTAAAAAGACCAATGCAAGTTTACCCCATGTTTAATATTTATAAGAGTTTACTTGTGCCAGTTAACTGAGCGGTGTGCAGCCCAAATTAGGACAACTTTGCTTTTAGGCATACATTACCAACAATGAGAGTCACATGAAATAAGAGAAGAGGACATCTGTCATGGTGATAACACACACACACACATTGGGTTGAACAAATTATTTCTTCTTTAAGACAGTTTCAAGTCATTCCAAACATTCGACTCGTCAAACAGATGACTTATAAACATCACATTCAGCAACTCACACTCAAATCTTTTACAACAAACAAAACGAGTGAGTAAATTATCCCTCACCATATCTGCAAAGTCTGATGATTCAAATTCACTCAAAGTCCTTCCAACAGAGATCTGTAAGGTTATAATCAATTATATTATCTTTTTGTATTAATTATATTGTTAGTTGTGTTATTTTTTTTTTTTTTGGGGGGGGGGGGGG
>MUZC01004717.1:27914-41864 GCA_002072015.1 Radix auricularia | reverse complement strand
TTTTGGTGTTTGTTGTTCCTATTATAATGTTTTGGAAAGTAAAGGTGGTAACAAAAACATATGACCATTGACAGACATAGAACTTGGTTTAATGACTTTAAAAGTAAAGGTGGTAACAAAAACATATGACCTTTGACAGACATAGCACTTGGTTTAATGACTTTAAAATTAAAGGTGGTAAAAAAAACATGACCTTTGACAGACATAGAACTTGGTTTAATGACTGGGAGATAAAACTAAAGGTAATAAAAGGCAATATTATTAAAGTAATTTTTTTACAATTTCCTATTCCACAGTGTGTTTGCTCCATCCAAGTCATTCATTTCTATTGCAAGAGTTAATGTCTTATAAATATTTCATCTCATTGCAAGAGTTAATATTTTATCAAGAAATAGAAATCATAATGATGACAAACAAGGAGACCAATGACCTATATTCTGACTGTGTAAGTTTTGTATTTGAGAGTATGGGGTCAAGTCAATGTCACAACTCACCATTAGATCATCAGGCAGGGTGAGAGAAGGGATGTGCTGAGAGTATCTGACAAAGGGGAAGCACTCTGCATTGGAATGGGCCTTCTCCTTGATCCCCGGTGCCGATGAGAGACTCTGGGCAGGTGGTGATGACTGCAACACCTGGCGAAACAGGTAGGTCAGGATGTTGTCCACAAACACAGAAGAGCGCCCCTGGCTGAACACGGATTCAATGGAACCGAACAGAGTCCGTAGGAGTCTGGCCAACTCTGTCATCAGAGTGTTGAGCTGAGAGACTGAAACACTGCAGGGAAGACAGATGAAAACTGCAGGTTAATCTTTACAATCTGTCTATGCTTTCTGTATCATCCTAGCTGTTTTATGCAAGCTGAATCAATCTAGCTGATTTGTGTAAGCTGAATCAACCTAACTGATTTGTGCAAGGTGAATGTAAATCATTTTAGTGCCCCCCCCCCCNCCCCCCGCCCACCAAAAAATTCCTTAGTGTGAGTGACATCTATGCCTGAAAATGGTGCAAGGCCAGACTATTTTAAAAACATCCACCAAAACCTTTATAAAATTCTAGCAGCCTGGAGTTATGTCCGCAGTGGAGAGGTGTGACCAGGAGAGACTGGAGGAAAATAGGGGACGTGGGGGGGGGGGTGTTAACCATAATAATATGTTATAGTATTTCAACATGGGAAAAATAATAAAATTCAATAAACTACATCAAAGAGGGTAACGGTCCTGATGATACTCACCAAGCGGCTGGCATGGCTAGGACTAGAACATCACTGCACTCCTGGAGGTAGGCCACGTGAACCTCTTGTTTGTCAATGGTAAGTGTTGTACTGGAACATAATTTTATACCATCATAAGACATGATTGTAATGAACGGAAATTTATCAGATGTACAAAAACTTACTTTAAAAAAAAGACATTTTCAAAGAGAGCGAGAGAGAGAAACTATTGTCCAAGATTTTTAATACGGATAGATTAAAAATTCCTGGTTTTAGTCCAACATTCAACTCACAAACTTTGATTCCACTAACCACATTTTGAGTCATAAATTTCAAAAGAGGGAGATCAAAATTTTAGTAGCAATAAATTCAACTGTAATAAAGAGACGGGGCATAATAAGGACTTGAACGTTTCACTATAGGGTGATTCATTGGTGAGTTCCTTCAGGTGACAAACTCACTTCTGAATGGAGCCAGATCTTTTGATGTCTTTGACAAGGTGGGCCAGTGTGTAAAACATTCCTTGGAGATGGTGGAGGGAGTTCTTCTCTGTGGGAAAACTGTAAACCATCCCATCCTGAAAAGAAGGTCAAGGGCGATTGAAATTTTCATGTTTGGTCAAACAACATTGCTCTATTTTATTATTTTTAAAAATGTTGTTTTAAAAGGAGATATATATAGGCCTGACAGAATGCTTTGTGATGTCCTATCTGGCCTATATATACATGTATATAACAGGAGATATATATAGGCCTGACAGAATGCTTTGTGATGTCCTATCTGGCCTATATATACATGTATATAACAGGAGATATATATAGGCCTGACAGAATGCTTTGTGATGTCCTATCTGGCCTATATTTATATAACAGGAGATATATATAGGCCTGACAGAATGTTTTGTGATGTCCTATCAGGCCTATCTATATATATATTCTGTTTAAAAAACATTTATATTTTTTTCTAAAAGCCTGATTGCAGTTACACCCATATTTTGGCAAACCATTTCAATTGACTTTATTGACAACCACACTTCATTGGATGCAAGTCCTTGATTTCAAGCCAGAATTTTAACATACCATATATACTCGTTGCAAAGCAACTTTTTGGGGGGACAAAATCTAGGCAAAAAAGGTTGGGGGGTCACCTTACGAGTGGGTCATAGTCATAGGTGATCTCTGCATGTGCATTGAATATCGGTGTGGTTGTTGTAGACCATCAAGGTCCGTGTCTACATTCTACAAGATTTGACTGCTCTACCAGACGCTATAAAATATTATTAAACATCTGCACTTACCTCATTTATTCATTTTATTTATTTTTGTGAATGTTTTAATAAATTGTTTTACAAATTTTGTTTTTTAATTTTAATGTATGCGCTTTTGCCACTGTTTACCCAAGAATGACCAATTTAGCTTGTAGTTTTTAAAGAATGTGTACCATTTTGTTTACGCTGTCCTAATATTTTTGGTCAGCTTACGAGCGGGTTATACACTACTTATAATATTCTCTTCCAAAAGAGGCTTATGAAAGAACGGGCTATGAGCGAGTGTATAACCTAAGAACAAAAAACGAGTTACATCTTTCCTTAGTTTAAAACATTATAGTTTCACATACATTTTAAAAAAAAAAACACTTTGCCTCTGTGAAGTACTTAGGCACAACAATATTAGTGTAAGATAAATGTCCAGCCCTTACGTTGGTGTTGGAAGGGTCATCTGGGTTGACCCCATCCAGGGAAATGTACATGGCAGCCATGTTGTCCAGTCCATGATGATCCTGTGAATCTGCTGTCAATATGTTGACAAGGGCCTCGAGGTCAAGCGTCGCGTGCTCCTGTTTTAATGACTTGAGCGTCAGCTTGACCTGAGGGTAGTGCAATCACTGATGTCAACAGTGTCATCAGAGGGAGGGAAGTATGACAGCATGCAGGGTAATGAATGGAATATAACAGGATTCAAAAGTGCTGAAAAGCTGGAACACAGATGTTGTCACTGGTGATACTTGTGCTGTTTATAGCTTTATGGTAATGGTGGTAGGTCAGGACATCATTTGGGACCTCTAACTGTAATGGTGGTACGACAGGATATCATTTGGGGCCTCTTAATGTAACGGTGTTATGACAGGATTTCATTTGGGACCTCTAACTGTAATGGTGGTACGACAGGATATCATTTAGGGCCTATAATTGTAATGGTCGTAGGTCAGGATTTCATTTGGGGCCTCTAACTGTAATGGTGGTACGACAGGATATCATTTGGGGCCTCTAACTGTAATGGTGGTATAAAAGGATTTCATTTGGGGCCTCTAACTGTAATGGTGGTATAAAAGGATTTCATTTGGGGCCTCTAACTGTAATGGTGGTATGACAGGATATCATTTGGGGCCTCTAACTGTAATGTTGGTATAAAAGGATTTCATTTGGGGCCTCTAACTGTAATCGTGGTATAAAAGGATTTCATTTGGGGCCTCTAACTGTAATGGTGGTATAAAAGGATATCATTTGGGGCCTCTAACTGTAATGGTGGTATAAAAGGATTTCATTTGGGGCCTCTAACTGTAATGGTGGTACGACAGGATATCATTTGGGGCCTCTAACTGTAATGGTGGTATAAAAGGATTTCATTTGGGGCCTCTAACTGTAATGGTGGTATAAAAGGATTTCATTTGGGGCCTATGATTGTAATGCTGATAATGGTGGCAAGATGGTAGCATGAGTTTAACTATTCTAATATTGTAACAAAAAGTTATGCCAAATTTAGACAACAAGAGGTTATGTTGACGTTAGCTTAATAGTGAACTGACAGTAGGACATTGGCTTAGTAGTGAACTGACAATAGAACATTGGTTTAATAGTGAACTGACAATAGAACATTGGCTTAATAGTGAACTGACAATAGAACATTGGCTTAATAGTGAACTGACAATAGAACATTGGTTTAGTAGTGAACTGACAGTAGAACATTTGCTTAGTAGTGAACTGACAATAGAACATTGGTTTAATAGTGAACTGACAGTAGGACATTGGCTTAATAGTGAAGTCAGTAGGTCATTGAGTTAATAGTAGGACATAACTAACAAAGAAACACATATTTTTGTTTTTTGTCATAAGGCAAAATGAGTCATAAGGCTCTATAACTCATTCTAATCATAAAGCTCATGTTCCAACAGACACCACGACCTACCTTCTTGAGCTTGTTAAGACCAGACACCAAGACCTACCTTCTTGAGCTTGTTAAGACCAGAAACCAAGACCTACCTTCTTGAGCTTGTTAAGACCAGACACCATGACCTACCTTCTTGAGCTTGTTAAGACCAGAAACCAAGACCTACCTTCTTGAGCTTGGACTAGACACCAGGACCTACCTTCTTGAGCTTGGACTAGACACCAGGACTTAACTTCTTGAGCTTCTTAAGACCACACACCATGACCTACCTTCTTGAGCTTGGACTAGACACCAGGACCTATCTTCTTGAGCTTGGACCAGACACCACGACCTACCTTCTTGAGCTTGGACTAGACACCAGGACCTACCTTCTTGAGCTTGTTAAGACCAGACAGCAGTGTGTCCATGTTGTACCATGTCAGCTCCAGTCCGTTGATGCTGTGCAGCCAGCTTCCTGTAGTGACAGAGTAAACAATCCAGCATTTACTATCATGCCCTTGGCTCAACCCACCCAGTGCTGAATAAATATTGTGCTGTGGTTCAATCCCCTCGCCACATGAGATTACACCCGCGGCGGTGTAAGCCACACAGGGGGCGGGTGAAGTAAGGATAAAGAAATTTCCCTCTACCCAAGATAATTAAAGTTTTATTTTATTTTTAAATCACCCTCTCGATCTTTTTCATAAAAGATTTCTCCGCCAGCCACCAGACCCCCCAGCCCCCCCTCACCCCCGTTTCCTGGCAGTGGCTATAATAGTTCGTTACAAGTTTTGATATGCAGGCAAAGTGAGGGTCGTGCCCTACAACAGGTGGCCTACTAGATAAATGGGAACAGTCACATTTGAGTATGGATGCTTGGATGGGACAGTAAGAGTAACAAAGCTAGAGAGAGAGAGAGAGAGAGAGAGAGAGAGAGAGAAAGAGAGTTGGGTATGGCAGAGGCGTCACTAGGGTTGGTGTCACCCGGGGCGGTAGCTGATGGTGTCACCCGGGGCGGTAGCACCTGGTGTCACCCCATCATGATTTAACCCATAGAACTCCTCCGAGTTTTCCAGTGCCAAATTTAACGGGAATATGTAGAATTTTACTGTCTGGTGTCACCCCCCTGATGGTGTCACCCGGGGCGGCCCGCCCCCTCCGCAACCCCCTAGCGACGCCACTGGGGTATGGAGAGAAAGCCTGTGCTGACTAATGGCTCTTTAAGCATGACGTGAATCCATCAATTCTGGGATCAATCATCTAACACCAAGGAAAGCCAAATGAACTCTTTAATTTGCCGGTTCAAACTCAGGGGACACAACCAAGCTATCGTTCGTGTGATATTAACGTACTGAACCCTGTCATCGACATTCAGCTTAGAGTTGTCTGCCCGCTCCTATCCCGTCAACATTTCTTCCATACGCCGAGTGGTAAAGCTATGCTTATTTTTATTGCTGATATAAACAAGAACATACAAACGGAAACATCATTTTTTTTAAAATGCTATGTTAATAATATTTGGTCACAAAGATTTTTTGTGGGGTTCGGACTAGTAGGAGAGGGGAGTGCAATATTTACTCTTTGTCTAAGGCAAGGTTAATTGGTCCGTTTGAAAAATAAAAAAAAATGTTTTTAAATACTCGTGTGCAATATTTTACCAAATTTACATGTTAATTGGTATTTCTAAATTGCTGCGCGGCGTCGGGCAGATATCTCCGCAGCCGCGCAGCTTTTAGGGAGCAATATTAATACAATAATACAATAGTAACCAACAACAAACCTTAATAAAACTTATAAGTTTATTGTCAGGTTTATCCACGGTTAAATTCAAGGGAATGGTGTATTCGACTGGATCGACATTACAATTACATGCCAGGATTCTAAATTCTCAATGCTAAGTACCCGGCTTCCCCCACAAATGTTCCGTACAAGCTACGCGGCTGCACATATATCTGAACGACGCCACGAAGCAGTTTAGAATTATCGCGCTTCAAATTTTGCACACGCGTTTGTTTGTTTTTGTTTTCTTTTAAACTTTGCACACAAACCAATGGACCTTTTGGGGAATATTGTCCCTCACCTCACTGGATGAATGGACGCCCCCCCCCCCCTGCCCGAAGAGGCGATGAGGAACCCTTGTCCACGGATATAGTGGGATAGTTCACCGGCCGAACTCTGAAGATCACTTGCTTAAGAACCAAGGACACGTTGAAGGAAAAAAAAAAAGGGGGGGGGGGCTATTTAAGTAAATAAAATTCTTAACATGGTATTAGAAACTCGTAAGAGCCTAATAACAGAAATTAAACTTTTTCCAACCCCTCTGACTTCTACCACGCTTTGCAAGCCTCAAATATATGGCCGACTATTTTGCCGAATATCAATTTTTTTTATTTAAAAAAAACGTGATGTTTTACTCACTGGCGTCACGTCTCCTCTGTCACAAATCCCAGCAATAAATAATTCATTGTTATTTATGGCCACAAAGGAAACCCAACCACCCCTCTTTCCCTCCCCACTCTTTTCCACTCATGTGCCCACAAATTATGCTTATGTGACAATGAAGACGTTTTTTCAATGGGAAGATAACAACGGCTTCTGTAATGATTCTCTTATCTGCTCCTGCATCTACAGTACTGCCATTGTCACCCCCCCCCCCGAAGGAGATATAAAATAGATAAAAGTCCCCCCTCCCCATACAGGCATACTTTCCATGTTTTGGTTTTGATTTGGTTTCCTGTTTCCCCTCTTATTGATAGCAAAGGGAGGTGGAAAACATGATGAATCAATAGATTAGTGTCACCCAAGTCAGTCCTAATACCTGGGGGTGGGGGGTTGGGGGTGTAGGTATGGGCTTTAGGGTATAAGATGGGAGGTTTACTATTCAGTCAATAGTAGTAGTCATCTACATCAGATTTGCCCTTTGGTGCTTTAGAATGAATTTTTTGTTTCTCCAAGCCTAGGTTTGAATTAAAGGTATCACGTGATGAGCCATCAGGCTTTTTTATGTTAAACTTGATTAAAACAAGAAAAGTTAGTGTTTGCTATAGCCATCCAGATACTGATTCCTGTGTAAATAAAACAAAGTTTAGTCTAAAAACGACCTCCCCCCCCCCCCCCACACACACACTTCCTGTGCAAGTGAATCTCAATTTCTCTGTAACCTTTTTTAAAAAAAAAAAAATTAACTATGATATTTTAGGCTCCTGTAATGACATGTTTGGGGGTGGGTGGTGGTCTTTCTTTGCATTACTCATTTTACAACATGCACCTAAATTTTATAGGAATTAAAATTTACCTTAACTATATAGGAATTAAAATTTAAACACCTTTTTGATACAAATTCCTTTTTTCTTAAAACATCCTTTCTACCTTTTTTTTTAATATATTTTTTTCCTAATCAGTTAAGCCTGCAGGGTAACTTGCTTTACTTGAAATACTGAAAAGTTATCAATAATAATAATAATAAATTGATAATTTATATAGCCCTGTATCCCAGAAAGGAGCCCGGCTGTGCTCACAGCGCTTTACATGGAGATAATTAACAATCAGTTGTGAACAAAGCACAGAATTCAATTCTCATGAAGCAGATTTTGTCATTTTTTAAAATGTTGGTAGATGTGTGATGTACTATTTTTTGTATCAAATGATCAATCGGTGATATATGATCAAAAAATACTTTGGACTCCCAAAAATTTAATTTTTGATACAAATTTTCAATTCTTGAGCATTTTCTCCATTTATACTTTAGACAATCCACAACTGTTAAGGATTAATTTAATCACTTCAAAAAGCTCTAAAATTCTATTTGCATAATTTTAGAAAAAAAAATTCTTTCATTTCAAAATAACAAATATCAAAAGGAAAATAATACATTTGATGTAGAAGCACTTATGATGGGTATTCATCTGTCTTCTATATAGTTGTGGATCTATGTCTTACATTGACCTACCGTATGTCTTTAGTGGACAAAAACATATTTGAAAATCGCTAAACTAAAACTAAATTTAATAAAATGTAGAATTATTAGGAATTCTGTATCATTTTCTAACACAGATGCACAACTAAAATCCCTTGTGGTACTGCCATAATCCCCACCAGGAGTAAAGTAAAAGTTGTTTTAAAATTTTCTTTCACATTCACTCTTACAGTTTTAAAGATATTTACTGCTGTATGTCGCTTAATTGCAAATTTTTATGTTAATAATATTTTTTAATGACAATGATTTTAAAAAAATATTTACTGCTATATGTCGCTTAATTTCAAATTTTTATGTTAATAATATTTTTTAATGAGAATAATTTTAAAAAATATTTACCCAAAGTTGCCTCTCTCCTCAATGCCACATCACAGTCTGGTAATAAACCTTTGATGATCACATCAGGACAAGATGTTTGGCTATCATCTTTATAACCTGGAACGATACCTAACAACTGCTCACACAAGATGCCTTCATTCTTACAACTAGTCTGTGAGGCCGTCCGGAATTGGAATGCATTCAACTTTATCTCTAAGTTGACAGTTTTCCAATCAAGACAGCTTCCGTATTTTTTTGAAGAGTTTGAATTAAAAGCACAACGGTCACTTAGCCCATTTTTCTGAAAATCTTTTCTGTGTAAAACTTGATGGTTGCAACGCGTGTTGCTGGCACAGCTCGTGTGACTACAGTGTGAGCTGCTGGAGTTGGTTGATATTGTACTCGTTTTGCTTGATCTAAGATCAGATTTATTCAGAAATACACCATCATCATTACCTTCATCAAGGCTGAATATGTGAGAAGAATCTAGGTTTGTTGTTCTGCTGAATTTTGCAGTGTCAGTGGAACTAAATTTTTGCGATTTCTTACCACAGACTGATTCAGTCTCTTGTTGGGTTGAAGAAAGTTTTCTTGAAGTCTTGAAAAGCTTAACACCGTGAGATGAGTTTAATTCATTTGATAAATGATTTGCTCTTTTCTCTAGTTTGTTAAAGTTGCTGTTGTGTATGTCAGTTGAGTTGAGATCTTGGTCAGATGAGTAGCCTGTGTCCTCACTGTTACAACCAACACCTAAGGCCAGGCTGCTAACTGAGCCGCCATCTCCACTACTCAGACGGACAAGCTTTGTCTCTACCCCTGCTGGGAGCTCTAAGTGAAAAATGCCTCCATCATCTCCAACTGATGACAACCATCCCGGTGCTGATCCTTTGATGTGAGACGGTCTAGTAATCAAACTGTTGGAAATAAAATGAATTATTTATAAAACAATTTTATTTTAAAATTACCTTTTTAAAAATAAATTTTTTAAATCTTAAATTTTTCTTTTTAAACGTTGTTTCTTGTCTAACTATCAGTCTACATAAAATGGTATAGCTCAATTTTTAATCCCCTTCAGTTGCTTAATTCACTTGCAATTTGGCATGCTTAAATGTAAATGGTGTAAATACATATAATTGAGAAAATATAAATGATTTTTTTAAAAGTTTAATTTGATTATGGCGGTGTTTTTATTGCCACCACTTTCATAAAATTGGATACGTTCATCTAAGGAGCTGGTAACTAGTAATAATGGAATATTTTGAAATTTGATTGGATGATATATCACTACATTCATACTACGAAATGGTGGGGAAAACACATTTTTTTTTTAATTTCAAAGACCAGAGATTGAAAAATGTGTTTCCTTAGAGTAAGCAAATATTGATGATCACTTCTATTCTATAAGTTAGGATTTGTTACTTTATTGCAAATAGAAAGTTGATTTTTGACAGATATGAGTTAAATTTGATTCATGAAAAAAGATAACTTTAGAAGTAGAAGTTAACTGATGTTCTGAAGAGTGTAACATGTTCTTTACTATGAGATGCAAGGGTGTTACTTTCAACCACACTCCTCCTAAAACTCTTATAGACTGCTTCTTTTTAGTCTATTTTAAATTGTGTGTTGTTGTTTTTTTTAAAATTATTTATGCTTAGTAACCAAATAACATTGATACTGATATTATTACAGGTGATGTTATATATTTATTCCAAATAATTATTAATTACAATTAATTCAAATCATTTTAGACAATGACAGTTTAATAGGTCATTTAAAGCAGTAAATATGCAATAATTTAAAAGCCATAAATATTGAACAGATGATATTAATTATAATAATTAAGGCTTATAGTTGTTAGCTAGTTGGATGGTCAAACTAAAGATCAGGACCTATCCTGTCTAAACTGGACCAGTTAACTATAACTTAAATTTGTCCAAATTAGCATAATAGCCTGAGTTCATTATCGGTGTATCAAATCAGTCAAATCTTACAACTATTAGATTTCAATCTAATATAATTCTGGCAAGATGAAATTGAAAATTATTATGGAATTTTTAAAAAAAATTTCATTAGTTTTTACTCCTTAGTTTGGTTCATGATTTTTTAAATTTGCTAGCTCGACGGCCACTTGTCAAGAGCAATGTTCCCTTTAAGGTTAGTTGGTCCGTGTGCAAAGTAAAAAGACTCATGTGCAAAGTTGCATTTTTTTTCAATATTCTCTAAAATTTGCTACAAGGTAATTGTACACTGCAGCACTGCTTATATCTGCGCGGCCGCCCAGCTTAAAGGGTACATTGGTCAAGAGAGGTAAACAAAACTCTATCAACAGACATTGCATAAGATTATTGCGTACTACACTTATCCATGGTTTTTTTCTTGTCCTGCAATCTTATAAACATATTAGAGTTTTAAATGTTGATTAATCAATTTAATCTAGTCTAAGTCTAACTAGTCTAAGTGTTGTTTTTCCTGGTTTTTTCAGGCAACCTATATACCACACCTGAATTCTGAATGAATGGGAAGAATGAGAATTTGTATGATTGTATGTGTTTGTTCTTATGACTTATGCCTGTCACTGTTTCTATTGGAGGGTTGAATTAAGTTACAACTAAAGTTTTTAAGTCTTTTATTAAATTTACTATAGTGTACAGTGCTTTACTACTTTTGACTCTTCCTCTAGTCTCTTGTCAGTCCAGTGTTTGAAGTTTTAATGATTTAACTAATGGCTAATGGCAATGGCAAAGGCTAATACTAATGTTGTTATTCTTGTCAGTCAGTTTTGAATCTATGTCTATATTTTTATTTTTATTATATTATCTAGTTGATCTTTTTTGAATTTGCTCTAGTCACTCTAGAATGTTCAATGTTACATGTAGTATGTAGACATGTTATCTTTGGTTGATATCCCATGGCCCATACTCATACAGTACAGAGTACAGTACAGAAGATGCATATATTCTAATTTTAATTTAGTTTTCTAACAGAGTACAGTACAGAAGGGTACGGTCCTGTACAGTCACAGTCACAGTGTCAGTCACAGTCAGTGTTGTAGTCAGTAGACTCAGTTCAGTAGTGCAGTAAATTTCAGTAAATAAACTCAGTAATTAGTAATAGTAATAGTAGTAATAGTAATAAGTAATAGTAGTATTTTATTAGTAGTAATAATACAGTCAGTACAGATCTAACTAAGGACCAAAATGAGGTAGCATTTTGTAGGATTTTTAATAATTAAAATTATTTTTATAATTTTTAAAACTTTTACCTGTAATAAATAATTAAACAATTTTTACTAGTTAGATAAAGAACTAAAACATTCTTTTGGACTTTCGAAGCATTAGAATTTAGAAACAAGTTTGATAGCAGTAAGTAGCAGTTTAAAAAAAATATTAAAAATTAAATTTAAAAGGTCAGATAAAAGATTTAAAATTAAAATCAACAGATAACGAAAAGTACTTTAATTAAAAATGGATTTGATTAGAAATTAGAGGCGTGAATGTGGCTGCTTTTGTCTTATCTATAAAGAATAAAGACGCTTCTTCTTATCTTATCTTATATGTTACAGACGCTCCTTCTGTACAGAAGATTATTGCGTCCTACGTATTTCTATGGTTTGTGTTTAGTCCTGTATTCTTACTAGAGTTTTAAATGATGATAAAGTGTTGGCTTTCCTGGTTTCTTCAGGTAACCCATTCCACGCCCGAATACCGGACGGAAAGAAAGAAAACTTGTATGTGTTTGTTCTTGCATATGGAATAAGAAAGGTGTTTTCATCTTTATGTCTATTTGAGGGTTGTATTAAGTTATCTTTGTGTTGTATTTCTAAATTAGAATTAATTGCCTTATGTATAATTACTAATTTACTCTTGGTTCTTCTATCCTCTAGTGTTTCAAGGTTTAATGATTTAACTAATGGTGTTACTCTTGTCAGTTTTGAATATTCTCCAGTAATAAATCTCTACAGAAGATTATTGCGTCCACAGACGATACCGTGATGCAGCGTTCACAGGACACTGTTATGATGAGGGTTCTACGTATTACCCAGCCTTAGCATTGATGACTGAATGAAACGTTTTGGGGGCACAACATTGATGACTGAATGAAACGTTTTGGGGGCACAACATTGATGGCTGAATGAAACTTGTTGGTGGCACAACATTGATGGCTGAATGAAACGTTTTGGTGGCACAACATTGATGACTGAATGAAAATTGTTGGTGGCACAACATTGATGACTGAATGAAACTTATTGGTGGCACAACATTGATGACTGAATGAAACTTGTTGGTGGCACAACATTGATGACTGAATGAAACTTATTAGTGGCACAACATTGATGACTGAATGAAACTTATTGGTGGCACAACATTGATGACTGAATGAAACTTATTGGTGGCACAACATTTATGACTGAATGAAACTTATTGGTGGCACAACATTGATGACTGAATGAAACTTATTGGTGGCACAACATTGATGACTGAATGAAATTTATTGGTGGCACAACATTGATGACTGAATGAAACTTGTTGGTGAAACAACATTGATAACTGAATGAAACTTATTGGTGGCACAACATTGATGGCTGAATGAAAATTGTTGGTGGCACAACATTGATTACTGAATGAAACTTGTTGGTGGCACAACATTGATGACTGAATGTAACTTGTTGGTGGCACAACATTGATGACTGAATGAAACTTGTTGGTGGCACAACATTAATGACTGAATGAAACTTGTTGGTGGCACAACATTGATGACTGAATGAAACTAGTTGGTGGCACAACATTGATGACTGAATGAAACTTGTTGGTGGCACAACATTGATGACATAAAGAGACTTGTTGGTGGCACAACATTGATGGCTGAATGAAACTTGTTGGTGGAACAACATTCATGGCTAAATGAAACTTTACTTGTTGGTGGCACAACATTGATGACTAAATGAAACTTGTTGAGGGAACGTATTGATGACTAAATGAAACTTGTTGGTGGCACACCTATGATGACTGAGTGAAACTTGTTGGTGGCACAACATTGATGACTGAATGAAACTTGTTGGTGGCACAACATTGATGACTGAATGAAACTTGTTGGTGGCACAACATTGATTACAGTTTGAACCCTTGTTGGTGGCACAACATTGATGACTTAATGAAACTTTTTGGTGGCACAACATTCAAGTAGGGAAAACAATAAGTACTCCAGGGAAAAACAAACGATTTTTTTTAATTTAAAAAAAAGCATTTTAAAGTATGGAATAACGCGTGATATTATTTATTTTTTTTTTTTGGGGGGGG
>MUZC01004717.1:9701-22894 GCA_002072015.1 Radix auricularia | reverse complement strand
CGTCACAAACTGTCACACTTTCTTACACCCCCTCCCCCACTCTGGAGCGTGACGTACTTTATGGACGGCCCCCCATATATCCATCAATTTATCCATACACACATACACCAACCTTCAATATCTTAATCTATCCATCAATCCGCCCATCATTCCATCCACCAAACCACCCATCAATCCATCCATTAATCAACACATCAACCCACCTATCAATCCGCACGACAATCCACCCATTAATCCACCAAACCATCCATCAATCCACCCATTAAACCATCCATCAATCCACCCCTCAATCCATTAATCCATCAATCGTCCTCCACTCTGACACACCCTCCAATTCATTCACTCACTCATCCACACGAGAAGACAGTGTAGTGGCGTATTTCTCTCCCCCCCCCCCAGACGGCTGTTCTCAACCTTGTAAGTGGCCTAAACGGGCTCCAGGGTGATCCAGACCGCGCGTCCCCTTAAATCCCACACATTGGCGGGGGCCTGACTTTGGTTACATAGGACACTGGGATGGTAGACGCTTGGTTCTCCGTTGGTCCCCGCCTCCGTCTGTTTGAACAGTTGCAGATATCAAAGGTTCTCATTCAGTCACGCCAAAGGCAGCTCACGGGTGTGGTATTTATGGTAGGTGTCAGTCGTCCGCTGTCGGCAGCGCATCTGGTCTAGATGGTGCCCAACGTAAGCCCAATGTTTTAAGGAACGAAATTTTTTTGAAAAGATATTCAGGTGCTCCCCTTTTCATCCTTAAAATGCTGCCCGTGGCACTCTAGGTGAGTTACGCCCCTGGCCTCTGGGTACTATGACAAATTATCTAATGCTTTATAATGCATTGCTGAACCTACCAGCACTAAAGGATAAGCTACATTTCATTTCAGATGACTGAGATTATCGAAAGAAAAACTATTTAGTTTATGAATTTATGTTGACCCTTCTAATTCTAAATCAACGAAGTTTATGTAACTATTACATACATATTATATAAATGTCTCTAAACTCAATTCAAAACAAAGCGTGTCATGTGATTAAAAAAAAAAATGAGCGAAATTAAAGGTGATTTTAAATAAATAGGATCTTGCTGATCATTAAATGGTAGTTATTTTGGTTTGAAGAACCTCTGATATAAACGTTCATGAAATATATGAGAACCTCTGATAGATGTGTAGACAGCCGTGTCACGTCAACTTGAGACCCGTCAGTCAACATGAAAACTAACAGCGCCCGGCACCTTAACAAATAGACGGGGAGTCACTGGCACTGTCACCGTTACAGGGTATTTGGTTTAATGTTTCATTCAAATAAATGGCTGTACATAAATCCGTACATGCAAAAAACTCGCCGAAGAGCGCAGCACGGAGGAGGCTATAGACAGCAGAGCTAGGAGACAAGCCAAAACATTGAGAAGCACAGAACTCCGATGCAAAAGCTGTGGTGAAGACTGTCACTCAAGGGTAGAACTCCTCAGCCACACCATGAAATGCAACCCAACCCGAAGGTGATGCAACTTCGTCTTGCGAGACAGAAGGATGCCGAAGAGCGAAGATATATAATAGCGAGACAAATAGAGAGACAGAAACAGAGAGAGAGAGGGGGGATTTAAGAGAAAGAGGTACATAGAGATGACAGTGACAGTTTGGAGTTTTGAAAGTTCCCAGAGCGGATGGAGACAGAAGGTCCATTGGAGTGAGCTCATTTGAAGCAACTACACCGAAATATATGGAATAGTCTTTCCAAAACATCGAGGAATTGTGACGCCAAAGAAACGATAATAAATCTCAAGAATCTTGTATTTAAATCAAAGATTTGCTGACGCAAACTTGATTTGCAGTGATTTGTTTCACGTTATTTACTTGTTCTAAAAGTAAAAAAGATGCAGAGCATATCGGTATATGTTTGTGGCTGTACTCTTGGAAAGCTGCTTCAAGTCGAACAACGAGAATTTGAAGCCACAGAATAAATTGTGATTTACGGTGAATCAGTTCACATGGCTAATTGAAATGTGAGGGAATCAGTTGTACACCAGTCTTCTTCATACTCTAAAACCAAAATTGTCTCCGTGATGTTTGTGTTTCAGACTCAAGAAAATGATTTTTTTTTTTTACTGGCACAAAAATTATGTTGGAGATTTTAAAAAAAATATTTCTCTGTAGATCTATAGACTAATATAAATTCCTGAATGAGACTTGATTTTCTGAAAGTGTTGGGGAAAAATTGTCTTTTTAAGTTTAGCTTCTTTGAACTGCTTTTGACCGATAGATTCAACTGTTTGAAGTCGTAAAATAGAAAGAACGCATATCTTACTGCACCTTTTTAGACACGATATGGTGACATAGCACACAAGGTTTTAACAATCACAAATACAAATAAGTAGATCTATGTATAACGTCATTGTAAAAGGATTCGGCACGCGCAACAAATACACAAATTGAAGACGATCAGAATAATTTTTCTAAAACACCCATAGATCTACATGGCAAAAGCACAAAAAATCTCTGCAAATTTCTATTTTTAAAAATTTAAACAATTGAATGGAAATTTTTTTAGGGAAGTAAAAATCCCTCGCATTTCAAACCACTTTCGAGAGAATTTCTAAAAACGTTTGAAGCTTAAAAGAATCAGAAGGGACTAAAAGTTCAAGGCTATCCTTCCAGCTATGATAAAATCTGCTTGATGGAAATGTTATTTCTAGAGCTGCGGAAATGAATGATTAATGTCTCGATAAATCGTTAAAAGTTTTATCGGTTATATATTGATAAAAATAATTTAATTGATAAAAATTCGATTAAAATTTAATAAAATATTTATCTTATTTTTTCTATTTATTAAAAAAAAATAATAAAGAATATAATAGCCCAGATCACAGGATCTGTACCGCCTAGGAACATAGTACAACAGTCCATAGCAGTTAGAAAAACGCGTGGTGTTCCTCTCTGTAAAAAATTGTTATGACTTTATTGTTTTAGATTATTAATATATATAAAAGCCCAGTGGTGTGGTTCTGTATGTTTGTTTGTAACGTAACGCATAACGCAAGAGATGTACGACAGTCTACAGCAGTTAGTTTAGTTGAAACGCTGAGGAGCGATGTACGACAGTCTACAGCAGTTAGTTTAGTTGAAAAATCGTGTTTTGATGAGCGCTGTAAAAATATTTAATATGATGACGTCATTGTTTGGTGTGCATCGGTGCGCAAAATACAACCCCTATTATTATTATTAAATAAATACTTTGCGTACATTTCATAAAGTTTAATAATTCGTATTTATCAAAAAAGGACAAGTTAGTTGGTCTTTAAAAAAAAGGTTGGCGCCGTAGGCGCCCAAAAAACGGGGGCGCCGCAGGCGCCACGGCGCCCCGGCACAATCTAGTATTTTAATATAGATCTAGTACTAAACAGTCCATAGCAAAAATAGCGTGTGGTGTTTCTCGCCGTAATTTTTTTTTATAAGACGTCATCAGTATAGCTTATTTTTTTAATTTTGGAAAACTATCTAAAAAACACATGCGAGAATTTATAATATTAAAAACTTTATGTACACTTCAGGAAGTTTAATATTTCTTATTTATCAAACTTGGACAAGGATAAGTTATATACTTAGGCTTTTGAAAAAAGTGGACACCGTAGGCGCGCGTCCTACAATACATAGTTATTAATAATAATTTATATATTTTTAATGTACGAACTTTTCCTTCTTATTATTATAATTAATTAATTTTTGTAGACGTGTATTTCATAAAATAAAATTTAGTTTAAAATATTATTTTCCCTAGGTCTATCAGATAGGGGAAATATCTCAATAAAACAAAAAAATATCAATTATCTGTTTTTGTTACTTCCATTGAGTTGTTTAATTTAATGACGTAATAAATTTTAATTTTGGCTTTAATCGAAATTAAGAAATGCGTGTGCGCGTAGCGTGTGCGTGTGTGCGTGCGTGTGCACATAGCGTGTGCGTGTGTGTGTGACGCGCGATAGAGGTCACTATTTAACTGACATAAAAAGTGTTGTAATAAGATATGAGTGCAGAAAGTTGAAGAATCAAAATCCTTAATATAACTACTTCGCGGCGTGGGTCAGATATTTGCGCGGCCGCGCAGCTTAAAGGGAACATTTCTCGGTAGCCTTGTAAAGCATTCAAGTATCAAGTAGCCTAATCAAGAATATGTGTCAAATTTTATAAGGAGAAGACGATGGAATTACATCGGCCATGTTCTTCGAATGGACAAGAGAAGACTCCCAAGTCAGGCCCTCATGTGGACACCAACAGGCAAAAGAAAACAAGGAAGACCAAAAGAAACCCTGCGTAGAACAATCATAAGAGAAAGCTCAACCATGGGTCTAAGAAATAACCAGGACTTGATACAATTAGCAACGGATCGTCAAAAATGGAAATCCATGACCTCTGCCCTATGTGCCGTCTTCGGCCCGAGAGGAAATAACTAACTAACTAACTAATCAAGCTTTAGTTTGCCCCCCCCCTCCCCAGCACTCCTTCACCGTAAGTCGCCTCAGCCCCAGCTAAAAATGGATTTTAAAGAATAATTACACTAAGTTATTTATTTGTAGAGAGCGCTCGTCAACGAGATCTAAGACATTCGCTGCTTTGTCGTCAACTAGATCTAAAATATTCGCTGCTTTGTCTCGAGTTTTGAGTCTTCTGAGTCAACTGAAATTTGGTGCACAATCGAATAACTTATGACTTGATTCGGTCATAAATTAAGGAGGCATCGATTGGGTGATTTTGATTTTATGATCGATTGATTGAAGTGATTCCCAGCGAACAATCAGGTTTCCGGTTCAAATTTTACGGATCTCATGTTTTCAATGATTCTCAACCCGACTCAAGTGCATCTCAATCACCTTCTCAAAATCAGGACCAGACATGGAAAACCATTTTTAAAAAAAAAACATTAAAAAAAAAACCTAAGTCTAACGTCTTGTGTTACTTTACAGCAGGGTTGCTTGTGAAGTACTTATTATAATCGCGGGAAAGAATATCTTAGTCCAAACCACCCATTGTTGAATGACGACCGGAGATAGAGGAGGATATTCATTGTTCCACGAGATCTTCTCAACCTCGGGGTGTCGCATAACAACTCGTCTGCTCTGGTCTTGCACGGTCACGTGATTCTTTGTGGAGGCACGGAGCAAAGCCAGGAAATGAGTTGCTTCAGAGGAGGGGTGAGAGGCTGAAGATTATGTGTAAGAACTGTGTAAAAACTGTAACTAGTCTCAGTAAAATATTTTATAGTGTTTTAGTACATGGACTTTAGCTGCTTTACGACACGACTAATACAATCTCTCCAATTCCTTCTCTCTAATCCCCTCTCTCCAATTCCTCCTCTCTGATCCCCTCTCTCCAATTCCACATCCCTACTTCCACTGCTTGTCTTACCCCAGCCACCCAATTCATCCCTGTGCTACAGCTCATGCAAGGTTTTCGCCTGCCTCACCACTTCCTTCCACTCAGACCTGACTATTCCCTTTCTTCTCTAAGATTGGATGCCAAACTGTTGTAGATAATATAATATTGGATTCCAAGTAGCTGTAGATAATAAGATTGGATGCCAAGTTGTTGTAGATAATAAGATTGGATGCCAAGTTGTTTTAGATAATAAGATTGGATGCCAAGTTGCTGTAGATAATAAGATTGGATGCCAAGTTGCTGTAGATAATAAGATTGGATGCCAAATAGCTGTAGATAATAAGATTGGATGCCAAGTAGCTGTAGATAATAAGATTGGATGCCAAGTAGCTGTAGATAATAAGATTGGATTCCAAGTAGCTGTAGATAATAAGATTGGATGCCAAGTTGTTGTAGATAATAAGATTGGATGCCAAGTTGTTTTAGATAATAAGATTGGATGCCAAGTTGCTGTAGATAATAAGATTGGATGCCAAGTTGCTGTATAAAAAAGATAATAAGATTGGATGCCAATTTGCTGTAGATAATAAGATTGGATGCCAAGTTGCTGCATAGATAAGATAATAAGATTGGATGCCGAGTTGCTGTAGATAATAAGATTGGATGCCAAGTTGCTGTATAAAAAAGATAATAAGATTGGATGCCAATTTGCTGTAGATAATAAGATTGGATGCAAGTTGCTGTATAAAAAAGATAATAAGATTGGATGCCAATTTGCTGTAGATAATAAGATTGGATGCCAAGTTGCTGTATAGATAAGATAATAAGATTGGATGTCGAGTTGCTGTATAGATAAGATAATAAGATTGGATGTCGAGTTGCTGTAGATAATAAGATTGGATGCCAAGTTGCTGTATAAAAAAGATAATAAGATTGGATGCCAATTTGCTGTAGATAATAAGATTGGATGCCAAGTTGCTGTATAGATAAGATAATAAGATTGGATGCCGAGTAGCTGCAGGTCTTTCTCTACATCATCTGATCATCCAATCACCCAGCCACCTAATCCCAACTCATTAATCCCATCTTCATATTACCATTTATCTCATCCCACCTTTCTAATCCAATTGCCTTGATTTAACCTGCTTCCTAATTCATCCTCTAAGTTCTAATCCTACGTCTCTAATCCCAACTCCCTAACTCCACTCTCTAATCGGACCTCCCTACTCTCATTTATATATAAAATAATCTTACGTCTCTAATCCCAACTCCCTAACTCCACTCTCTAATCGGACCTCCCTACTATCATTTATATATAAAATAATCTTACGGCTTTATCCCAAACTCTCTAATTCCACCATCTTTACACGTATGTCATATATGTCATCTATTTCATCGGTCTCTGTTGCCGCTTTGAATCTCTTCTCCCCCACCACCCACATCCCATTTCACTGTTTGTCGCCATTCTATCAAACCCTTTACGTGTCATTTTCACCACACCAGCCCTGCTCCCCAAACCCCATTTCTCTGTTTAAACCTTTTCCCCAAATTAATCTTATACCCATGTATACCTGTCCTAGGGGTGCAGCTGTAGGGTATTGTGCCTGGGGACAATGTTTAAACTTGGCACCTGCCCCATCCCCCCCCCCCGGTTTACTTAATATTTTAACCCTTTGTTTACCAATAACGTAACGTCAAAAGCCTCATTTTAGCACCCCCGTACATTGCTTCCAGGGGGTATTAGTATCCCCTGCCACCCCTTCCCGCGCCCTACCTTGCCCCCCCCCCACACACACACGTTCCATGACAGAGCCTATACCTAGCGATGCTTTGCTTTTTCAAACTTTAAAAAAAAATATTTGAAAGACTGTTTTAAAAAAATGATTTCTTTGAACTGTTTGCTAGCGTAATCCCATTAGAGTGAGGAGTTGGCACAAAGAGCCCCAACAAAAGGGCACGACTTTACTTATAGAGTTCAGCCCCATGCATTAGTCGCAAAGCCATGGCCCTGGGCTCTGACGATCTCCGTCAATATTGAAATCTTTTTTGAAGTCGTGTCTGAAGGAATTTTGTTAAACGTTCTATTCAGTGGTCAATATTCCGTCTTTCATAGTCAAGGAAAAGAATAAAACATTGCGTTTTTTATTCGGGGATTAACTTTTTTTTTTTAAAATACAGAACAAAGTAAATAGGAGATTGTACTGTTTAATTAAAAGCTGAATTACGGAATACATTGTAAGTTGACTGGAAATAGGCTTAAGTTTTGTATTTCTGGAACACCCCCACTCCCCAGCCCCTAGCACATTTTTTTTCTATTTGAAATAATAAGACTATGTACCGAAATTGACAAACCCTGGAACACTACTGTGTTTTAATTTGTTAGATGAAGTAGGTCAGTCCAATGACATCTCAATTCATTATTTGTTAGATGAAGTAGGTCACTCCAATACTTGCTCAATCCATAATTTGTTAGATAAAGTAGGTCACTAATGCTTGCTCAATTCATAATTGGTTAGATGAAGTAGGTCACTCCAATTCTTGCCCAATTCTTTAAATTGATTCCACTATTGTAGAACATAGCAAGGTATCGTTTAAAAACATTTATTGTTCAATTTATCTTGACACCTTAGACTAGAGCAACCTTCGGTGCTCATCAAACAACCGCGTCATAAAAGCTACGCATGTAGTGTTTACATTTAATCTGAATATGTCAGTAAAGCACATTCACCTCCCCAAATGATATTTGTATCGTAACAAGACCTATAGGCTATTGGTCAGTGGTGCCGCGATGCCGAACATCTTTTTTTGGCGTGGGAGGGCTGGGTGCCTAAAATTCAATCAACCCCCACTTATTTATAGCAAAGTGCCTAAAATTCAATCAACCCCCACTTATTCATAGCAAAGTGCCTAAAATTCAATCAACCCCCACTTATTTATAGCAAAAGTGCCTAAAATTCCAATGAAACCCCAAATATGGGGGTTTGGCTTAGCTGGTTTTGATTTAAGGAAGTGATATTTTAGTCGCGTGTCAGCTAAAGAAGCTCTGCGTTCCGACTTTAGGGCACTCACTACTATAGGTCTTGAGGGGTTCATAAATTCCATGAACAACGTCACAAAACAGCAGCAGTTTCCGGTCACAGATCACCCACCCCTCCCACCCCCACACTCCCCAGACTTTTGGTATCTGGATAACCCCGGAATTTAAAAAAAAATTTGGCGACGAAATTCTGTGAAGAGAAAATTATGTGCAGGTCATGACGTCATTTCCAAATATTTTCTGCTCAAAAAAAAATAAATAATAAAAAATGTCGATCTTGACACAAGCCACCAGTAACCAATCGGCAGGTCTGCTCGGCGCGCACACACCGAGAGCTTACCCAGAAAGACTAGCATGCACTCCATGCGCCAATCTCCTTCAACCACGTCCTCTACAAATTCCGACACAAAGGTAGACCATGGAGTTTAATCAGATAATGAAAGCCGGAGTGGATTGAATTAGACACACGAATGGCTGCCTCTGTGCGTGGTTCGCTTGGATGCGTCTTTTTCTCGAAGATTGGAACGCCCACCTTTCAGACGTTGCCGTTTTTTTTTTCTGGCCGCGACGCGCTGCACGCATCCAGGATAGTGGCTCTTCAAAAAATTATTTCCTTGTTAAAGACGCCCGCTTCTACTTTTGGGATCCAAATAAACGAGTGTTATACGCTTCTCGTCGTCTTCGAAAGGAGGTCGAGGGTTTCGACTGAGTTTGTAGGTGGTGCTGACCTGCTATTTAAATGAAAAACAATATACATCCCCCTCCTTTTGTCCCGTTTCATTATTCCTGGGAAATAAAGCGACACGCTAAGCATCTGCAACATCCACTAGTGCTAAATTTGGCCTCACCCCCCCCTCCCAAAGACACCCTTGAAAAAAGTCAATAGTGATTCATTATGCAAACTTCGTTTAGCTCATGATATGTGTATGTCCAAGTTTTTTAAAAGCAAAATTGGGATGTCGATGTAATAAGAGGCTCAATCAGCGACGTTGGAAAAGTTAGTGTTTGTTTGGTGGGGGGGGGGGCAGGCTGGGCAGCACTAGTCCCAGCGACGTCACTCAGCTCAAGCAATTAAACAAGTTATATTCTGTTTGGCGTAGCACACTGGCGGGCAAACTTTTTAGGGCGATGGCCACATTAGTAAGAAATGAAACATGAAGGGGCCCCATTAGTAAGAAATGAAACATGAAGGGGCCACAACTAAACTCATATTTATCCTGAATTCAAGTACAAATATCCTTCTTTAGCATAAATAAATTGAATTTTTTTCGATATAACCGCCGGTTTCCGCGGGCCGCAAAGAACTCAGTAGCTGTCCGCAGTTTGCCCACCCCTGGCGTAGCACATGGCGGGCGGGCAAGCTACGGTGTTCTATTATATTCATAGATTTCGCGTCAAAGGTTTATATAAAATCCATGGATTGCATAATACAAGTGAATACTTAGGCTGGTTGTCCTCCCATTTATGCTACAGCCGAAATTGCGTCCTCTTGTTTATTTTAGCCACTGGTGAGTAAAGATTACCTGCCCTTCAACACTCGAGACCATGTTGGTGTTTGGTCTCAGAATGTTGCTCGTTGCTCAACGTTTCTCAGTGCTGTCCCAGCTGATAGTCCAGAGGAGTGTGTCCAGAAATATGCCAGATGTAGGGGGCGGTAAGAGGATTCTAGGAGAGTCACTGTCGCCATCGGGTGTCGGACTTTGCATTATGTTGAGTGGCGGACTACTGTTTGACCACGGACATTTCACGATGAAATCAATTATAATCGTCTTATCCATAAGTATCTAAGTTATAATTATCTTATCTCTAGATATAATTCACCAGAACAAGAACAAGTCGTGTGCAAATAATCATGAGGATTGACACTCGCTGCGGTCGACCAATCACAGTTTATTGTTGGCAAGCTAGGGTGAAGCAGGGTGGGGGGGGCATGTCTCGAGATAAAAAATGCGTCGGCGATTCCCCTCTTCGACGTTCATTCACGTTGTCCTCAGTTCTCCGTGCTGTTATTTGTGTCTGTTCTTTCACCCCTTTCTTTGCATTATCTATGAACAAGTATGCGACGTATGCTACGCCGCGGGTCGTATCTAGTAGTTAAAATTATATAAATAAAACTGTCGACGCGTTCAAGCAACATTAAAAAAAAAACCCCGTAAAATCCTTAATAAATAATGAGCTAGTTTTTTTGTCCCATAAAATAAATACACGTTAATTGTTGTTCAAGTTTATTTATATATTGCTATTTGTAAAGTTTTGTTCGTTTGTAAGTGCCGTCATTACTATAAATATTGTGATGACAGTGGTACAGTTAGGGATTTGTAGGGGTTCGGAGATCCGGGGGCTTGGGAGGGTCTTCATACATGGCGCTGGTGTAATATCTAAGGTAAAAAGAAAATCCGACACTACTTTGGGGGGTCCCTTCTGAAGTGGGGGGCCGTGGGGACTTTCGAAATAGGACCCCCTCTCCTAGCTACGCCACTGTTTGATGGTCGTTGAATGATGGTTGTCTAATGATGGTCGTTTAAGTCACTTGGGAATACAATTGATGCAAAGTTTAACAAACAAAAATTTTTAAAGAGAGAATCATAAACATGATGAACAGGTTCCTGATAATGATAAACAAATATTTCGGTCACACGTCGTCCCCCACCCCCACCCCCCATTCTTTTCCTAGTTGAACCACGCCGCTGGACGAGAAGGTAAACAAAGTCTAAACTACGGTCTGGTGATTCTGCTCTATAAACACACCACTTGAGAACTGAACGCAAGCACATGTACCTGCTGACCTCTTGTCTTCATGGTCCAATATCTTTTAACGGTCTTTCATCTTGGAACCGTTACAACGCCTGGAGCAGCCAACGTCGGGTATGTTTACATACACATGCAGCTGTGCCGTAACGATTGACTTTAAAAAAACGTGACCCCGCACCAAACATAAACCGTCCAGTTTTTTTAAACGCCAATTCTACTCGATGTGTTGGACACCGTTTGTACAAATAATTTTTTTAAAATAAATAAATGTTTTTTTTTTTTTTTTAAAACAAGTTACAAGCCTATTGACAATTGATTTTATTTACAGAGTGATGTATGTAAATATCCAAGGAAGACTCCGGATACAGCCAAACATATCGAGAAACACGGTCATATATAGAGACATACATATGATGTATAAGCTAGAGAAGTTATAAATTTCCTGCGGACCCCCCTCTTCCCCCCTTCCAGAAAAAAAATATTTTTTAAAAAATCTTCCGAGTGAGCCATTCTCATATTTGGCACTGACATAACATAGAGTATGTGGACTTATCAAGGGCCACATGGCTAAAACATATTAGGGCGTTATCAAATATAAATCTGGCACTGCATACAGAGCCGTGTACAGACAGACGAAAGAAACAGAGATGGGGCTAAGCTTCCTAGTGAAATATAATTGGGAAAGTTTTATCGACACAAAATAATAACAATAACAATAATAATAATAATAATAATAATAATAATAATAAATGAAATAAATAAAATTTTAAAAGTTACTATTACTTGCAGCAGCTCTGTGTTTAAAAAAAAAATTCATTCCCCCCTCTCCCCATACAACTTTTTTTTTCTTCCTAAGTAAAAAATTAATAAATGGGGAATCACTTTTGGGGCGGGAGCAAACCCCATCCCCAGTTACCCCTTTGCTACTTTCCCAAACTTTACAAATGTCATACGCCCTAACACAAGGGGACATCACTTTTAGGTGGGATCACCCAGCACTGAAAAGTAGTTCTGGTTCCTACCAGCATCATCCCCAGACCGTGGGCCGGAGGTGGGCATTCACTCGCCTGGCCATGGGCCGGAGGTGGGCATTCACTCGCCTGGCGGTGGGCCGGAGGTGGGCATTCACTCACCTGGCCATGGGCCGGAGGTGGGCATTCACTCGCCTGGCGGTGGGCCGGAGGTGGGCATTCACTCACCTTACCGTGGGCCGGAGGTGGGCATTCACTCACCTTACCGTGGGCCGGAGGTGGGCATTCACTCGCCTGGCCGTGGGCCGGAGGTGGGCATTCACTCGCCTGGCCGTGGGCCGGAGGTGGGCATTCACTCACCTGGCCGTGGGCCGGAGGTGGGCATTCACTCGCCTGGCCGTGGGCCGGAGGTGGGCATTCACTCGCCTGGCCGTGGGCCGGAGGTGGGCATTCACTGGCCTGGCCGTGGGCCGGAGGTGGGCATTCACTCGCCTGGCCGTGGCTGTCATACGCCCTAGACCGAGATCGCAGCTCAATACGTTTCTATTTGTTTTGCTACTTTTGTGTTTTGGGTTCCGCGTTTTTAATATGCTCAAAAGAGTGCCTTAAATGAAAAAAAATCAACGCAGATGACGGAAATAAAAAATAGCGCCCGGGTGCGAAAAATATTCTTTGTGCTCGCGTTTTATAGAAAGTTTGGCAGATTATAAAGGGACAATGTCACGACTTTGATTCGAAATCCGGTGAATGACGTCATTGGGCGACTTCTTCTTACGTGATTTAAAAAAATATCTACAATCTGGTGTACTGGTGTCAGAGGATTACATTGTTTGAACCCACATGATTGTCATATTGAGTTTTTGGTGTTCTTTGCCGTTAGGCAGAGTCAAAAGACGCCGACCCTAATGAATAGCTCTATACTATACAAGTCCGCTTTTTTATGCTTGCCAATTATTTCGTTCGTATTTTAATTTCTTGCCATACGATTTATTAATATCCCTCACCATCTTCCTCAGAATAAAAGATATTTTTTTTTGTGTGTGAGCGTCGTCAGAACTCTTACCC
>MUZC01004716.1:269985-323917 GCA_002072015.1 Radix auricularia | reverse complement strand
GGGAAGTGTGTTGGTTTTGTATGTTGTTAGTGTTTTGGTTTTGTATGTTGTTAGTGTGTTTGTTTTGAATGTTGTTAGTGTGTTGGTTTTGTATGTTGTTAGTGTTTTGGTTTTGTATGTTGTTAGTGTGTTGGTTTTGAATGTTGTTAGTGTGTTTGTTTTGAATGTTGTTAGTGTGTTGGTTTTGTATGTTGTTAGTGTGTTTGTTTTGTATGTTGTTAGTGTGTTTGTTTTTAATGTTGTTGGTTTGTTGGTTTTCCTGGTTTGTTCAGTTAATTACATTAGATGCAAAATTGTGTACAATTGTTAGAATATTAATCATAATATTATGAACAGTTATCTCTTTAGATGTGCAACTCATTACAATATTTACAATAGTAATTTTAAAAGTGTTTCTGGTTGTGATAATATGATCGACATAAAATTTACATTAACCAGTTCACAAGCTACTAAATTAGATATTCTGTTTGTACATTTGTGTTTTTTCTATTTGTAAGATACATCAATAATTAAACCTTATGAATAAAAGTAGGTTCATCAAAAATAATTTTAATTGTTAAGCAAATATTCCTGTCTGCTTCTAGCTCCTAAAAAGCCCTACAAGACTAATGCCCACCATTTCTATTCAATGTCCCAGTTGAAGGTCTGTGCCCCAATAGTGAGGTCAAGATCAGTGTTCAAGTCAAGAACAAGGACCTTATCGTGGGACCTCTCTGGTACCCCAACAACACAGACATTTTAAAACTGAAAGGTCAGCCAAAATCACAATCTTTTATGTCATTTTAAGAAATATCTATATCAGTTGTCGGCATCATCATCATCAGTCCCGTGGCCATTGTCGTCGTTAGAGGAGCGTATGGACACATCAACAGACAATGATCTCAACAGTTGCCTATATTGACCAGCGCCAATAATTCATTCAATCTCATCCCTGTCCATTCCTTTATGTTGGGAAACCAGCTTGTCCACTGTTGACCTCTTCACCTGCCCCCTTCTACAGTTCCTTGAAGGATGATATTTGTCAGGTTATCATGTCTAAATTCATGACCAAACCATGCCAGCCCACATCTCTTATTTGTCCTTACAATGTTTTCTTGATGACTCGCAATGGAAAGCTGTCAGTATGGGTATATCCAAATCTACTGTCAGTATGGGTATATTCAAATCTACTGTCTGTAAGGGTATATTCAAATCTACTGTCTGTAAGGGTATATTAAAATCTACTGTCAGTATGGGTATATTCAAATCTACTGTCAGTATGGGTATGTTCAAATCTACTGTCAGTAACGGTATATTCAAATCTACTGTCAGTAACGGTATATTCAAATCTACTGTCAGTAACGGTATATTCAAATCTACTGTCAGTATGTGTTTAATCAAATCTACTGTCAGTAAGGGTATATTCATATCTTTTGTTTTCATGGGGTGTATTATTTTTTGCCATCATTGTGTATTTTCATAAGTGCTATCATGGGGTGTTTTCAAATTTGCTTTCATGGGGTGTTTTCATATGATTATCATGGGGTGCTTTCAAATTTGCTTTCATGGGGTATTTTCATATATGCTCTTACAGGGTATTTTCAATTTGGCCCTTAGGGGGTATTTTCATATGCGCTATCACAAGGTACATTCAAGTCAGCTAGGCATAGTTTGTGGCATTTAGTTAACACATGGGCCACTAATGCGGGGGTGGGGGGGGGGAATTTGAGTTTAACAAAATTTTATCCTTCCAAAGTCTGGGTGTTGGCAGCTCAATCGCCACCCCTGGTCTGTTCAGGGGCCTACTACAACTGACCATAACAAGGGTCAAGTTACTGACAGGCTCTCTGAGCAAACTCGACTTCAGAAAAGTTTCATCATGTCTAGTTTGACAATAAAACCGTTTTATTAATTTTTCAAGAAATTTTTATCTTATCTATTTTAAAATAAAAGTTTCAAAGTTGGCTTTAAGATTTACATGTTAAAGGATATGTTTTGAAAGGTTTATAATTGCTTATTATTTTTTTTTGACCTTGTGTCAATTCAAGTCTTATTTGTCATGTACACAGGTTCCCAGCCTGATTTAAGCCCCCTGAGTATTGAAAAGACTGGACCAACCAGCGTGTTGCTGAAGTTCAACTTGACTTCTGGCTACGCTCAGGTAAGGAATTACTTCTTGGGAAACTGAAATCTTGTTATTAACACAACAGCTGACGTCCTGAATTTTGTTGTCTACTAGACATATCTTGTTTTGTGGTGATTGATAATTTGTCCTTGTTACAACTGTGCTCACCTACATCCTTCATCTACCAACCACCTTCATCTACCAACCACCTTCATCTACCAGCCACCTTCATCTATCAACCACCTTCAGCAACCAACCACCTTAATCTACCAGCCACCTTCATCTAACAACCACCTTTATCTACCAACCACCTTCTTCTACCAACCACCTTCTTCTACCAACCACCTTCTTCTACCAACCACCTTCTTCTACCAACCACCTTCTTCTACCAACCACCTTATCTACCAACCACCTTCATCTACCAACCACCTTCATTTACCAACCACCTTCATCTACCAACCACATTCATCTACCAACCACCTTCAGCAACCAACCACCTTCATCTACCAACCACCTTCATCTACCAACCCTTTTATCTACCAACCACCTTCATCTACCAACCACCTTCATCTACCAACCACCTTCATCTACCAACCACCTTCATCTACCAACACCTTCATCTACCAACCACCTTCATCTACCAACCACCTTCATCTACCAACCCCCTTATCTACCAACCACCTTCATCTACCAACCACCTTCATCTACCAACCACCTTCATCTACCAACCACCTGCATCTGCCAACCACCTTCATCTACCAACCCCCTTATCTACCAACCACCTTCATCTACCAACCCCCTTATCTACCAACCACCTTCATCTACCAACCACCTTCATCTACCAACCCCCTTATCTACCAACCACCTTCATCTACCAGCCACCAACCACCTTCAGCCACCAACCACCTTCATCTACCAACCACCTTCATCTACCAACCACCTTCATATACCAACCCACTTATCTACCAACCACCTTCATCGACCAACCACCTTCATCTACCAACCACCTTCATCTACCAACCACCTTCATCTACCAACCACCTTCATCTACCAACCCCCTTATCTATCAACCACCTTCATCTACCAACCACCTTCATCTACCAACCACCTTCATCTACCAACCACCTTCATCTACCAACCACCTTCATCTACCAACCACCTTCATCTACCAATCACCTTCATCTACCAACCACCTTCATCTACCAACCACCTTCATCTACCAACCACCTTCATTTCCCAACCACCTTCATCTACCAACCACCTTCATCTACCAACCACCTTCATCTAACAACCACCTTCATCTGCCAACCACCTTCATCTACCAACCACCTTCATCTACCAACCACCTTCATCTACCAACCACCTTCATCTACCAACCACTTCATCTACCAACCCCCTTATCTACCAACCACCTTCATCTACCAAGCACCTTCATCTACCAAGCAACTTCATCTACCAACCCCCTTATCTACCAACCACCTTCATCTACCAAGCAACTTCATCTACCAACCACCTTCATCTACCAACCACCTTATCTACCAACCACCTTCATCTACCAACCACCTTCATTTACCAACCACCTTCAGCCACCAACCACATTCACTTACCAACCCTCTTATCTACCAACCACCTTCATCTACCAACCACCTTCATCTACCAACCCCCTTATCTACCAACCACCTTCATCTACCAACCACCTTCAGTCACCAACCACCTTCATCTACCAACCACCTTCATCTACCAACCACCTTCATCTACCAACCACCTTCATCTACCAACCACCTTCAGCCACCAACCACCTTCATCTACCAACCACCTTCATCTACCAACCCCCTTATCTACCAACCACCTTCATTTACTAACCACCTTCATCTGCCAACCACCTTCATATACCAACTACCTTCATCTACCAACCACCTTCATATACCAACCACCTTTATCTACCAACCACCTTCATCTACCAACCACCTTCATTTACCAACCACCTTCATCTACCAACCACCTTCATTTACCAACCACTTTCATCTACCAACCACCTTAACCACCTTCAGCCACCAACCACCTTCAGCCACCAACCACCTTCATCTACCAACCACCTTCATCTACCAACCACCTTCTTCTACCAACCACATTCTTCTACCAACCACATTCATCTACCAATCACCTTCTTCTACCAACCACCTTCATCTACTGACCACCTTCATCTACTGACCACCTTCATCTACTGACCACCTTCATCTACCAACCACCTTTAGCTACCAACCACCTTCAGCTACCAACCACCTTCATCTACCAAACACCTTCATCCACCAAACACCTTCATCTACCTACCACCTTATTCTACCAACCACCTTCATCTACCAATCACCTTCTTCACCAATACAACTTATGATGACTCTCTTACAATCCAATGTGCTTATGCATCCAATTTGTTTATCCATACAAGTTGTTTATCCATCATATTGTGTATCTAAGGTTTTTATTAACACAAAGGGTGTATCCATCTTAAATCTTTATCCATCCAGTCTGTTTATCCATCCAATGTGCTTATACATGTTATGTGTTTATCAATACAATGGATACATATATCTTAAGTTGTTATCCATTCAGTGTCTATTTATTCCATGTGTTTATCCACCCTATATGTTAATCCAAGCTGTATGTTTATTCATCCCATCTGTTGTCCATCTATGTGTTTGCTCATCAATGTGTTTTTAGCGCATTTTCGAGAAGTCGAATGCGCTATTGTATCCGTTTTGTCCGTCTGTCCGTCCGTCTGTCATCACCCTAGATCTCAGCATCCATAAGTCCTAGACCCATGATGTATATATGTTTTTTGTATGTCCTGACCTTTCATTTGTGCATCAACACTCAGTTACTCGATCTGACCTCTTGTAGTGGCAGTAGAGCTCCTGGAAGTTCCGTAGGACTTTAAGTCATTGTAACTTAATGGAACTTGTGAGTTGCGCACGGTGGTGTGTTTGGTGTTAAAGTTATTGGTTAGTGGTGCGAAAGCGTGCAAAAGTATTAGTTTTTTTTTGTTGACGTCATTAGAATATGTGTAAAAGTTTAGAGAGTTTTACATCATCATTTGTGGTGACTTCAATCAATTTCAGGGGCAGAAATTGAAAACTTTTTCGAAACAAGCTTCAACATTTAACTACTTTCACCAAGATTGGCAACCACGATCTATCAAACAACAATTGACGGAGTATTTGGGCGATTAGCTGATTACCATTTAGAATGTTTCATTTATGAGTCCTATTTCAGTGACCACAAACCACTTGTAGTTAGATTAAAGAGAAAATAAAAAATTTTAAAATGCAAAGAAATGACTTTCAAATAAAAATTCATAAAAATATGTCTAAAATCTTAACACAATTACTGATAACTACATAATGCTGATATCTAACATAAGTACTGATACATAATACGAAAATGCGCTAACACGTCCTGAGTCCAAAAAGGGACCAGGCTTAACATGATTTTTTTAATATAAAGCTTATATTAGTCTCATTCATTCAGTTTATTAATTTTACAACCATTATTAAGTCTCAGCATAGATATTATTGGCTTGTTGTTCAATATATTGTTTATTCATCCAATGTTTCTCTTTATATCAAGAGCCTTTTCACCTAAGCTGCCTATCAAACAAGTCCATTGATCCAGCTTGTCTATCCCATGTGTCCATTCAACCAGCTTGTCTATCCCATGTGTCCATTCAACCAGCTTGTCTATCCCAAGCATCCATTCAACCAGCTTGTCTATCCCAAGCATCCATTCAACCAGCATGTCTATCCCAAGCATCCATTCAACCAGCTTGTCAATCCCAAGCATCCATTCAACCAGCATGTCTATCCCAAGCATCCATTCAACCAGCTTGTCTATCCCAAGCATCCATTCAACCAGCTTGTCTATCCCAAGCATCCATTCAACCAGCCTGTCTATCCCATGTGTCCATTCAACCAGCTTGCATATCCCACTGTCTCCTCCACAGAACTACTACATCTACTACACCCACAACAGGCAGCAGGCGCCCATGAGCGTCCAGGTGTCCAGGCAGACCAGCTACGAGCTCCAGGGACTGCTGGCCTGCGAGAACTACTTTGTGTGGGTCAGGCCCAACTCGTCGTCCTGTCCCACTCGTTACATGGAGACCTTTGTCACAGAGGAAGGTACGTTGACCTTTAACTACTTGTGTTTGTGTCCCTAAGCCAGGGCACATTTTCTTATGGTGACGTAATTTTTTTGAAGTGTTTGCACCTTGCTTAATCTGTAACTTAAAATTTTTAAAAATTTCTTATTAATTTTTAAAAATAAAAATTTTTGTTTTTTAACATAATAGTAATGGCAGCGTTTAAATATGGGGCATTGACAAATTGTTTTCTTATCTGTCCATGACGTGCAGATGATTTGGCTCCGCCCAAACAACTGTCCTCCAATGTCATCAGAAACTTTGGCAGCTACAGCCTGGCGCTCTCTTGGAGAGCCAACTGCCAAAATCTCAATCAGCCCATGGTAAGTTGATGTTAGAATTACCCAATAGCTACCTGGTAGCAGTGTCAGGCATATTGACTGACCCCAGTGATGAGTTAGCTACATGGTAGCCCTGTCTGGCATATTGACCTCAGTGATGACTTAGCTACCTGGTAGCCCTGTCTGGCATATTGACCACAGTGATGATTTAGCCAACTAGCAGCCATGTCTGGCATATTGACCCCAGTGATGATTTAGCTACCTGGTAGCCCTGTCTGGCATATTGACCCCAGTGATGATTTAGCTACCTGGTAGCCCTGTCTGGCATATTGACCCAGTGATGATTTAGCTACCTGGTAGCCCTTTCTGGCATATTGACCCCAGTGATGATTTAGCCACCTAGCAGCCATGTCTGGCATATTGACCCCAGTGATGATTTAGCTACCTGGTAGCCCTGTCTGGCATATTGACCCCAGTGATGATTTAGCCACCTAGCAGCCATGTCTGGCATATTGACTTTAGTGATGATTTAGATGCCTGGTAGCCCTGTCTGGCATATTGACTTCAGTGATGATTTAGCTGCCTGGTAGCCCTGTCTGGCATATTGACTTTAGTGATGATTTAGCCACCTGGCAGCCATGTCTGGCATATTGACTTTAGTGATGATTTAGCCACCTGGCAGCCATGTCTGGCATATTGACTTTAGTGATGATTTAGCTGCCTGGTAGCCCTGTCTGGCATATTGACTTTAGTGATGTTTTAGCTGCCTGGTAGCCCTGTCTGGCATTTTGACTTTAGTGATGATTTAGCTGCCTGGTAGCCCTGTCTGGCATATGACTTTAGTGATGTTTAGCTGTCTGGTATATTGCCCTAAGTGATATGTTAGCTGCCTGGTAGCCAGGTGTTCAATGGGTTTCAAAGCTCATCATCTTAACCACTTCCTTTGGCCTAACTTTGATCCTTGTTTGAATATTATGTTTAAGTTTATTACGTTCCCTTAAACTTTATGTACCACACTTCAGACTTGAGTTATCACCCCTTACACTCAATTTCCCGAATTTGACATTTATGGTGAATAAATTAGAGCTGCAGGAGATTTGGCGGCCTAAATGAAGGAACTCTCTCTGAGATCAAAGATTCGACTAATGCGCTCTTTGGCGATGTCAGTCTTCCTGTATGGTTGTGAGGCCTGGACGCTCAACGCAGACCTCCAAAGAAGAATTAATGCGCTAGAGATGAGATGTTTTCGAAAGGTACTAAACGTCTGCTACACAGCGCACATCACGAATCAAGTGGTATGCGATAAAATAAGTGCTGTCATTGGCCCTTACAAGGACCTTCTCACCTCAATTAAAAGGAGGAAATTACGATGGTAACTCTCTCAAAGACGATATTGCAAGGCACAGTCCAGGGAAGAAGAAAAAGAGGCAGACCAAGGAAGAGTTGGGAGGACAATATCAAAGAGTGGACCGGCCTGTCATTTAGCGACTCCCAGTAGGCAGCACAGGACCATGACACATGGCATGAGATAGTGTGCAGTTCAAAATGGTGCCCCAACGACCCAATGACGGGTGAAGGGACAGTTCAGTTCAGTTCAAATGAATGCCAGGAGTTTAAGCAGTGATTATGGATTATAGCTGCGGATATAAAACTTGTGATCCTCTATTTGACTTAATCTCCAGGCCTACATTATCCACTTGGAGCAACATGGGGGACCAACCCAGGATGTGAAGACTGAGGCCAGCTCCAGGCCTGGGTTTAACTACACGTTCAAAGACATCCCTGCTGGACACAACTACACGATCACAGTCAGGACGTCTTTGGCAGGGTCACACGAGAGTACACCCCTGAAAGTGTTCATACGTGAGTGCTCTGTTGAGAGAACGAATATCAGCATATAACATATGACATATTGGGATATGAGAGTATGACATTGAAAGTTGGGATATGAGAGTATAACATTGAAAGTTGGGGTATGAGAGTATGACATTGAAAGTTGGGGTATGAGTCTCTGACATTGAAAGTTGGGGTATGAGAGTATGACATTGAAAGTAGGGATATGAGAGTATGACATTGAAAGTTGGGATATGAGAGTATGACATTGAAAGTTGGGGTATGAGTCTCTGACATTGAAAGTTGGGGTATGAGAGTATGACATTGAAAGTTGGGATATGAGAGTATGACATTGAAAGTAGGGATATGAGAGTATGACATTGAAAGTAGGGATATGTGAGTATGACATTAAAAGTAGGGATATCAGAGTATGACATTGAAAGTTGGGGTATGAGTCTCTGACATTGAAAGTAGGGATATGAGAGTATGACATTGAAAGTTGGGATATGAGAGTATGACATTGAAAGTAGGGATATGTGAGTATGACATTAAAAGTAGGGATATCAGAGTATGACATTGAAAGTTGGGGTATGAGTCTCTGACATTGAAAGTAGGGATATGAGAGTATGACATTGAAAGTAGGGATATGAGAGTATGACATTGAAAGTAGGGATATGACAGTATGACATTGAAAGTAGGGATATGAGAGTATGACATTGAAAGTTGGGATATGAGAGTATGACATTGAAAGTAAGGATATGAGAGTATGACATTGAAAGTTGGGATATGAGAGTATGACATTGAAAGTTGGGATATGAGAGTATGACATTGAAAGTAAGGATATGAGAGTATAACATTGAAATTAGAGTTTTTAGAGAATTTCTTTGAAAGTAGACATGTGAATGAGGCATCAGAAGTAGAGTCACAAGAGTATGAGTCTAGTCATTTGGTAGTACGCACCTTATTATGTGAGTGCTATTGCAATCTGGAAGCTGTAGAAATATTTCAATTGTTGATTAAATTTTTTAAAATAGTTTATATTATTTAAATTTTTAAAAAGTCTACATTTAAATTATTATTTCGAAATTAAATACATTTTAAGAAAATCCATTATAATAGATTATATTAATTTCACCATCTTGTCTGTCTGTCGTGGTCCTGCCTGCAGATAAACAAAAGTAAAAAATGACCCACTTCCTGTGATCCTATCAAGCTGAAACTATGCACGTAGATTTTTGTCAATGCATTTAATTAAAATTTCATATCGATTGAATGTACCATAATACAATTAATGAAATTTTAGTTTATCTCTATGTACCACTATGTAGCATGTAAGTAAATGTTTACTCTAGTCCGTCAGGCAGGGCCTATTTTAATTTGAACATAATCAAGACTTTTAGTTATGTCTCATATATGAGGGATTTATAGTCAAAAACTTTTTTTTATGGTTTGTTTAATTTCTCTTTTAAATCACACCATCAATTCTTTGGATATTTTATGCTAAACATTCCAAGCAAGTTTAATAGTAATCTTAGCTGTAGGAATGCACTGCTAACTTGTTGGAAATTCCCTGTTGTAACATTCCTAGCAAGTTTAATAGTAATCTTAGCTGTAGGAATGCACTGCTAACTTGTTGGAAATTCCCTGTTGTAACATTTCAGCATCCCTGGAAGGTCCTTACAATATCCTGGTGAAATACAGGGGGCAGGGCAGTGTCCATGTGACGTGGGAGTGGCCGCAAGCAGAGTCGGACAAGGAGTTCAAGGTTAGTCCTCTCGTGTCTGGGGAGTTATAAAAAGATGGAAAGTATGGGGCATGTACACATCGTTATCGGATATTGACTCTAGCTATTGTACATGCCAAAAAATGTTGTTTAAAAAAATGAACTCTATAAAGTTTCTCCCAAATCAAACTAGATTGACATAAAAAATAGTCACATAATAAATTTGAATAAAAATGCTGTATAATTATAACATTTTTATTATTTGATCATCAATTGTTTTGAATGCATGTAAACCCTTCCATCTTTATTGGCCTAATATTAAGAAATTAACTCACCTTTGCAGTACCTTGTTTGCATCATTTAAAAAAAAAAATATTGGCTTTTTGAATATTTTTCATTTTTGAAACAATTAGCAATTTTTGTTATGCTTGTTGAGAGCAATTGAACAGAAATGGACTTTGAAAATTTTACAACCCATGCTATGGAGGTACCTGGTTATTATTGTTTCACCAAACAGTTTCTGTCAATCCTTTCAGGAGTTTGTGATCCAGACCAAAGGTGACGGTGTGAATCTCAAGAACCACACGTCACAGAAGGGACTGGACCTAAAGCTGACCCATCCAGGGGATTACTACTTCATCATCCAGGCCATGGATAAGTCCAACAGCATCATCGCCGAGTCGGAGGCCGAACTGTTTGCTTGTGAGTAGACCAGGGAATCTTTCAGTGATTCTTAATATTTATGTTGTTGTGCCACATGTACCTGTCTTAGCTTGTTACTACACCAGAGAACCTTTCAGTGATTCTCAAATTTTTTAATTTTATTTTGCCACATGCACCTGCCTTAGCTTGTTAATAGACCAAGAAACCTTTCAGTCATTCTAAATCTTTATGTTGTGTACATGCACCTCTCTAAACTTGTAAATGAAACGTTTTTGTTTTGTTAGTATGGAGAACCTTGGTGTTACATGTAAGCCCTGGATGCGATGAGGGCGGGGGGAGGAATTCAAATGCCAAGGACCCTCTTTCTGTTTATTCTTTTGGACTTTGCCCTATCAGGATTGTTAAGATCATTTGATACTTTTGTGCCCGTTAATGTTAACACCCTTCAAGGTGGAGTTACCACCCTTGAAGGTTGTTCTCCATTTTCACTGTTGAGTAGATAACGAAAAATTGCATAGTGTTTTCAAAGGCTTATCCAAATATATATGTACGTGGAGATTTACAAATTTAATAGACTTTCATTAATTAAGTACTTTGGTTGGTTTCAAGTATTTCTAAATATTGTGAACCTTTGAGTATAAGAAACACAGTAATTTTTCTTTCATTTATTTCACATGTCCTGAAGCCTTCCCATGGTTTAGAAACTGGTAGCTAATTCTTTGAAAACACTTTCTATAGTATATATAGTATATATAATTGTTTCCCTTTGAACTCATAATTGCTTCTGTTTAAATACATAATTTTTTCTCTTTAAATACACAATTATCTCCCTTTAAATACATAATTGCTTCCCTTAAAATATATAATTGTTTCCCTTTTTAAAGAAATTATGCATCTGCTGTTTAGCTTTTGGAGAATCCTGTGGACGTTTTGTAAACTTTCCCTAGTATATTTCCATTAGCTGTTCACATTATAGCCTTAAATGAACATTGCCAATAATTTTTACAATACTTTTGGCTAGTTGATGATGACGATGTCGGCAGCAGTGACGAGATCTCCATTAGTAAAACCAACCTGGTCGCCATCCTGGTCCCCACGATTGTGGTTGTCGTGGGCCTCAGCGCCGGGCTGGTGGTGTTCATTGTCCGGCACAAGAGGCTCCAGCGTAGCTTCCTGGCCTTTGCCAACAGCCACTACAACATCCAGTCTGGCACAACAACATTTTCTGATGAATTAGGTAAAACTATAATTCATAGACAGGTGTTTAGTTTCATGCACAGTGGTAAAGGGGGTCTATGTTTAATGGGGGGGGGGGAAGGGGTCTATGTTTCCATGGCTGAAGGGGTCTATGTTTTCATGGCTTAAGGGATCTATGTTTCCAATGGTGAAGGGGTCTATGTTTCTAGTGGTGAAAGGGTCTATGTTTCTATGGCTGAAGGGGTCTATGTTTCCAGTGGTGAAGGGGTCTATGTTTCCATGGGTAAAGGGATCTATGTTTCCAAGGGTAAAATGGTCTATGTTTCTAAGGTTAAAGGTATCTATGTTTTCAAGGGTAAATGGGTCTATGTTTCCAGAGCCAAGAGGGAGTTAAGTTTTTTTGAGGTGAAAGATTCTGTTCAGAAGTGAAAGAGGTCTGTGTGGGGGAGCATATGGAATCTGAGTGTTCTATGGTGAAGGAGGCCTAGCTGTTGGGGGGTGTAGGGAACTAAGAGTTCAGGGATGTGGGGAACTAAGTGTTCAGGGGTGTGGGGAACTAAGTGTTTAGGGATGTGGGGAACTAAGTGCTCAGGGGTGTTGTGGTCTTCCTATTAGCATCTGTCCCTCATACAAATAGTCAATACATTTTTAAAAATCTGATTATGGATAACAGTTCAGTCTTTAGAAATGATGTGATGAACTCAACTTGAAAAAAAAAACAGGAGCAGGACATTGTGTTTAAAACACATTTATTAAAGTGTTTTAGTCTCAATATTATTACTTGCCATCAACACTAACATCCAGTGTGCTAAACTCTTGAAAATAATTTATCCTTGTCCTCTCCCCATGTTTGTCTCTAGTCCTACCCTCCCCTTTGTTTACATCATTGAACATCAACAAGTTTTAAATGCTTCAAATTCTCCATTACAGATGGTGATGAGCCAATGATTCAGGGATTCTCAGATGATGAGCCCCTAGTGATAGCATAAACGTCAGGGATTCTCTAATGATGAACCCTTAGTGATAGCATAAACACACTTGAGCATGACAGCCCAGAGTATGACGTCATTGACATTTAATCTAAAGCTCATTTATTTGGTTGTTATTTTGTACTTTTACAATTTTGATTTATTTTTTTATGTGCAAAAAATGTTTTGACCATCAATTTTTTTCCCTGCCATAAAATATTTCTTTTGATCAAGCTTAGCTTAAATATTAATCCTTTTCTTGATGTTATCTGCCTAAATTCTGCTGTTTCTCCACATAAATGCTAGAAATTGAACAAATAGAGACGATTCTTTTATCAAATTTTGACACAGAAGAGCATAGTATTTTTAGATCTGATGTTACTTTTTGTGGTATCAATTTTACTTTGGCTCTTATGGAGTCAAAAAAAAAAAACGAAATTAACTCCACATCTTTTTTAGTTTGGCACAAAGACACTCTACTGTCTTTTTTTTAAAAAATCTGTTTGGTATATTTACCTCCCCTTATAATTAAACATTTTTTATGGTGAGCTCTGATTTTGAAGAAACCTGCTGCCAACCTCTGAGAATGAAAGCTTTAGTCACATGGAAACATGTTGGACAAATCAATTTACTTTTAGAAGCATGTAAATAACTCAATTTTGTTGTTTTTAAAAAAAAGTAAATACCTATTGCTCTATGTAACGTAACTTTTCATATTATTTTCTTGCAGATCTATTTGTAGCTTTCTGATGTATCAGATCTGGTGTTGGGGAATTTCTTCGGTCATGCTTTTTGTTTTGTTAATCATGCCAAATTATAAATCTCTCTTCATCTCTAGATACATGATGTGCTCATATGTATAGAACATTTTTTTAATATACCCTCTTCCAGGTTGTATAAAATTCCCCCCCCCTCCCGGAAAAAATCTTTTTTTTTTCCTCAAAAAAATGTTGAATGATAATGTTGATTACATGTTGGTCAATGTACATTGATTGTTGACGTCATCATGATTATGATGATTATAATCATTTTGCTAGTGATAACCAATACACGGAGCTTTCATTGATTATTTGAGTTTAACTCACCACTCACTAAGTAGCCCCCTAGCTAGTGAACAAATATGTCCAACAAAACTGAACTCCAAATTTACACTGCTCCTTTCTTTTTTCTTACTCCCACCAAAAAATTGGGGTCATCAGATACTAAAAATAATTTATCTGGTGGCGAGTGAAATTCCTTGAGGCTTTAACATGGTTGTGTGTGTGAAATAAAAGGAAATAGTTTGTTTCTTAAAGGTGTGGAGACCTCCCTGTAGACTTTTCCAGTTCCTAACATTCACCTGGCCCAAGCTTGATGTCTGTCCTGCTTCCCACCAAAGCATCCATGGCTCTTATCCCTGGTGCAGATCAAGTGCAGTAACTCTATGGACACAACCTGACCACTGATGTTTGGCAGTTAACTCTTAATGTGCCATACGGTTTTCGGAAAACTTCCGCCTCTGTCCCGTTAGAATTTCCCGAATTGCAATCAACTGCTTACGAAATTTTAAAAATTGCGTAAAATCCATTTATACTATTATTGTCATAATGACTTCATTTTTTAGGCTAAGAATGGTTATTTTACACATCCAAAAGACATTCTTGAGTTAAATACTATATTTACCTGTAGTTTAGTACTATTATTTTTATAATAAAGTATAGGAAAATAGCATCTTCAAAAAAAAACAAAAAACGTAAAAACTACCAAAAAAACTTCGCGAATCGAGTGATAACACTAGCGTGGGCAACGGCTGCCATTACCGAAAGTCGAATACATCATTTTTCAAGCACTGAAGAGCTTTTACTTTCCCGTGATATCATTTCTAACAAGAGTGCTACCCAGGGACGCTTTACGGCGCTTTGGTAATAGCGGCCAGGCCGCATTATAACGCTTTAACAAATTAAGAGTTAAGAGAGTCCAAGCCGTTCTGTTAGACTTTTCTCTGTGCCGTGTCAGTCGTTTTACACCGCCTCAGATTTAACTCACTTACAGATCCCCTGACACCTACACCCCCCAGATCTGGTTGATGATGTATTCAATCTATTAAAGTTGTACCCAATGTTCCCTTTGAAGCTGTGTGACCACACAACCACACAGTTATCTTTAGGACTAGCTACTCAGTTTATTAGTGAGGCAAATTTTGATAAGGATAATTAAAGATCTGTTTGTTTGGGTGTAACATTTCGCAACAAAAAAATGGATGGTGTGCAACTTTGCACAGAGGCCAACAAACCTTAGAGAGAACATTGGGTAGAATATGTTTTATGAAAGAAGAAAAACCAGCTGAAATCTGTTTGCTCAAGTGGGAATACCCACAACTATTTATGGCGCTGGCCAAATTCTTGGGATCAAAATTTGCACATGATACTTGGGGATTAACTGATGTCATCTCTAACACGTCCAATGTAGGAACTTCTTGAAGTCAAAGATGTGGTGTTCAGATGTCAAAATATACCCCAAAAAAAAGATAGGAAAAAAATGTTGACAATGTTACCTGATCCACAGTGAATGAATCTTCAGGCTAACCTGCCCAACCATAACCCAAACATTCGGGTGTCCTTAGGCTGCCAAGGAGGGGTGGGGGCATCCCTTCCGTTGTAAAGATGAAATTAGGTCAAAATTCAACCATAGATCTGCATGCTCCTGGTGTCTCCCAGCAAGGGAGACAGTAAAAGTGGTATCTTCATTTCTCTGATTTGGTTTGTATGCAATGTACATGTCGGCTGTACAAGTTGACTGTACATGTCGGCTGTACAAGTTGACTGTACATGTCGGCTGTACAAGTTGACTGTACATGTTGGCTGTACATGTTGGCTGTACATGTCGGCTGTACAAGTTGACTGTACATGTCAGCTGTACAAGTTGACTGTACATGTCGGCTGTACAAGTTGACTGTACATGTCGGCTGTACATGGCAACTGTACTTGGTGAATGTACATTTGGGCTGTACATATCAGCTGTACTTGTTGGCTGTACTTGTTAGCTGTACATGTTGGGTGTACATTTCAACTGTACATGTTGGGTGTACATTTCAACTGTACATGTTGGGTGTACATATTGGGTGTACATGTTGGCTGTACATGTTGACTGTATATGTTGGGTGTACATTTCAACTGTACATGTTGGGTGTACATGTTGACTGTACATGTTGGGTGTACATTTCAACTGTACATGTTGGCTGTACATGTTGACTGTACATGTTGGGTGTACATTTCAACTGTACATGTTGGCTGTACATTTCAACTGTACATGTTGGCTGTACATGTCCCTTTGATTGTTCACAACATTTCACCCCCTCCCTTTTATTTCTTTGTTTAATTGTTATGATCTAATAATGTGTATACAATTACTTTGTGTTGCTTTGATTCAGTTTTTATAAGCATTTTAAAAAGGATTCTGGAGGACAAATCAAATCATTGAGAATATTGCTTAATAGTTGTGAATGATGGTAAACTTATAACATGATCATATAACAAACAGGATAGGGTCCTCTTTTCAGTTTATACCCATTAGTCAGTTATATGAGGTTATACCATCATCAGACACATATGATTCTGAGGTCCACCATGGGATCTGTTTGACCTGAGGTCCATCATGGGATGTTTGACCTGTGGTCCACCATGGGATCTGTTACACCTAAGGTCCACCATGGGATCTGTGTCACCTTAGGTCCACCATGGGATCTGTGTCACCTTAAGTCCACCATAGGATCTGTTTGACCTGAGGTCCACCATGGGATGTTTGACCTGAGGTCCACCATGGGATGTTTGACCTGAGGTCCACCATGGGATGTTTGACCTGAGGTCCACCATGGGATCTGTGTCACCTTAAGTCCACCATGGGATCTGTGTCACCTTAAGTCCACCATGTGATCTGTTTGACCTGAGGTCCACTATGGTATATGTTACTGTTACATCTTAGCTGTGCTGCCCCATAACCTAAACTTTGTTGCCCCATGACCTAAACTCTGCTGCACTCAGTAATTAATCTGTTTGAAATTCCTCAGATGTTTTGCCTCACATACTTATAGTGTTCAAGATTTCCCCATACAATTGTAGCCTTTATTTTCTTGTGACATTCCACTTATAATTTACTTGAAATCAAATTTTGTCACCATGTCATCATCAACTTCATGCGCCATACTGCCCTAACTCAAAACCTGAATCTAAATCTTATCAGACACATTACCTAGACAAAATAACCAGGCACACTACACAGACACAATCATCCAGGCACATTACCCAGGCACATTACCAAGACACATTACCCAGACAAAATACCCAGGCACATTACCCAGGCACATTACCCAGACACATCATCCAGGCAGTGGCGGCGTTAGGTAAGCGCGGGGCCTAATGCCAGCAATGACCCCGCGGGGCCAGAGTACTAGTAAAGATCGCTAAGCACCAGTATGCTATGGTATTTAAATATCTTGATTATTGTGTAATTTTAATAACGCGTGTCGCCTTTTTATTAAATTATTACAAGGGAATAAATTGTTCTCTGCAGAAACAACTTCACTAAAGCCGCTTTCACTGTCGCTAAATTCACAGTATGGAAGAGTCCACAGCAGCAACCGCAGGACAATCAAAATCTTGTTTATCTGCTTGTTTTGGAAAGTACTTATCCAGTGCTCCCTTTTGACTTCTGTCGAATTCTTCTCTTAGCTTGCGTTTTTTAGCTTTTTCTGCGCCTTAGTCATATTTGCGAAATCTATTGCGATCTCTTCCACTCATGTTGATATCGTACAGAGAAATCGCTTTGATGACGCTAATTAATGTTTCCGATCGCACTACGTAGACACTGCCATTCCGATGATACAGTTTTCTAAAAATAACTATTTTAGTAAATCTATTGTGAATGACGTGTATACAAATAAAGGGGATTGGCGGAATGGTACATCTGACCTATTTTCCGCTAATGGTGTAATGCTTTCAAAGATGTCTAGAGCTAGGCTACGGAATTTGACCTTCAAAAGGGATTACAAGAGTGCCTCTTTCGTTTCTTTACAATCGTTTCCAGCATACGTTCTACCATCCACTCTTTGGTTCTACATGTATAGGCTATTTACCAGGACGAGACATGTTCAGGACCGAAACGCGGGGCCTACCTAAGCGCGGGGCCTGGGGCAGTCGCCCCAGTTGCCACCCTCAAACGCCGCTCCTGCATCCAGGCGCATTACCCTGGCGCATTACCAAGGTACCATACCCAGTCACAATACCCAGTCACAATACCCAGATACAAAACCCAGTCACAATACCCAGTCACAATACCCAGATACAATACCCAGTCACAATACCCAGGCATAAGCTACTTAGCTGAATTTCTAGTAATTCCTACAGTCTGCTGAAAAGACAGACCCTGTTTTGAAACCCCCAGAATGTCTATAGTTTTTTTCAATGTCATTTCAACCTCAGTGTTTACAGAAATAAAAAAAAAAAAATCAAATCAAAACAAAAAATGCCAACTAAAAAGTTAATAAGAATTGACGATATCACTGACTATAATTTAAATGCATCTGTTATCAAACAACCCAATTATTGACAACTAACCCTGGCTTCCCATGGTGGTTGCCCATTGCTGTATGTGTCATCCCAGCAATTTTTCATGTATAAGCAGCGTTGGGGATAAAACGAAATTTGGCCATTTAAAATAATGTATTCCTGTCTGTCACCAGGAGAAACATTCAGGATTGAGTCCATAAATGGGACTAAAATAAAATGGGGGCAATTTCAAGGATGCAGACTTCTCATCTTATTGACTTTAAAGTTTGTTTTGTGTTTGGCTTACAAAGATTTTCATCCAATTTTTAAAAAAATTCTCTGGTTATAAATTTAAAAAATTAATAATTGTTTTGAGATTTTATATATATGTATTATGTGTTTCTTCTATAAATTAATATTGTTGGTGAGACATTTTTGGTGTAAAAAATGTCCATCGTGAAGTTATATTAATTAAAGTTTGCTCTTTTAATTGTTAATTCCCCTTTAAAAAAAAATTAACTTATAATATTAACTTATAATTAACTTATAATATTGTTTATATTAAGATAAATTTTGTAGATCCACTGGCAGGCAATGAAAGCAAGTACATAGGAAGTAAACATCAAGTGAGAAAATATTTTTAATGGCAATATTTCTGTAGTGTTTAGGAAGGAAAGAAACTGTTTTATAATTTTTTAGTGGGGGAAAGTGGTAATGTTCAATAAAAATAAAGTAGAATCCACCCCCCCCCCCCCTTTTAGCCTCTGACTTTTGGGCAAACATGAATCTTTTCTCTCCTTTACAGCATTGCCTTGGTTCTACGGCGGATTAAGGGGGTCGTTGAAAGGGCTAAAGCCAGGGGCCCCCAATGATTTTAGAGCCAGGAACTTATTATATTACATAATAAAGTCGCCTGAACTGGGTCCCAGGTGGGATTGCAGCCAGGGGCCCCGAGTAATCTTAATCCGGCCCTGCCTTGGCTGGTCTTACATTCACAACCTGTCTGTGCTTCTGAAGAGTTTTACAGTAAGCACAGCTAATAGTTTCCTACTATGTTGATGTTATTTTGTATGTGATTCTAATGAGATTTTGTTCAGTTAAGTTCTTTTTTTTAATGTGGTTGTTTTCTTGAGTATTTGACTATTTATTCCAGTTTCATTGCATATGTATCAACACCTGTAGCCAGGGCTGTCATTTATTATAATTATGATATATAGAAGGATTTATTTTATTTTTTGTTTTGTTTTGATGTTAGCTCTCAGAAAAAAAAGACTTTTTTTTTATGTGGTACTACATCAGAAATACATTTTCTTTAAACTTAAACATATACATTTTTTAAACTCTAATAAGAAAAAATAATTTTGTAGCATTTTACAGTATTAGAAATATTACATATTGAAGATATATATCATGTATTATTTTAAGGCTCTAACAATAGAAAACTATTAGACGTGGTACCACAGCAGAAAAAATATTTCTATGATCATTTACTGAAAGTATTTCATGTAAAATTATTCGTTTTGATGTGATTATGGAATACGTGTTTTGTTTATTTAAAAAAAAGCATAAAACATATCATTTAACATAAGAGTATAATTTATCAGTAGAAATTGAAAGACTTCATTCGACACCGAATGTTGGACAAACAAGTGCCACCATTTTATTGTTTTGTCCCCCCCCCCCCCACAAACCTCTTTGTTTTATCCCTTATTCTTTTTTCATATATACATATGAGGACATTTTTTTTTTTTTAAATATTTAGTTTCCATTTGATGTTTTCACAGAACTTCTTCCTCTCTCTCTCAGAGAAAACAAAAATCCTCAATCAGAAATGTCTTGTTATATTCAAATCTTCTGTGATGCCAATTGAAAATACTCTTCATACAGACAACATTAAAGTAAGGCAATAAAAATAATAATAATAATAAAGTTTTCCCTTATATAAAACATTTTCCCCTTAGATCTAAAACATTCCAGCACTCTTATTGGTTTGATTTTGGTGACAATTATCACTCAAAGATCTGGCAGGGATCGAAGGGATTTCTGGAGACTGTCAATGAATCTTTACACCAGAGAACATTTTCCCTTCTTGTTTCAAACTCACCGTCTTCAATAAATAAACAGTTGAATAATTCAATGAAATTAAAACATTATTTATTTTTAAAAAACTCTGAATTTCCCCGATTTGTTATTTAAGCACTATGAATAAAAACAAATTTTAAAAATATTATCACAAGTATCAACAGTAACACTGTAATATGTTGGTCTGGTCTTTACGGTGTTGCTTGTCGTGTAGCCACAGTGATCTCTATCTACCCACACACGAATCTCATTTCTTCTGTTCAAAGGTGTTTTTATCATTGTGGCTGCCCTCCCCTCCCTACACCCCTGGTGTACAGGCACCTACGTAATAACGTTCGCCGGAAACAGGTCGTGGAAACGGGCTTGTTCTCAGCGTGACAGCCATTATTTTCATTGATGTTTTCATTGTAAAGCCTATCAAAATGATACATTCTATATGAAATGCTTTGTATTTGTTTTAAAAATAAAATCATTTATGTATACGTGTGTTGTTGACTTGCTTCTCTCAGTGTAGGGACCTTGCGTCAATTTTTGTGTCTTATTACTAGGTGGTGGCTGGTGCAGTCCTTGATCAGGGATTCCCAAAGTAATACATGTGGGTCGAACACGGTCTGAAAAAAAAGGGTAAAGCACGGTATGAACACAAGACTAAAGCACGGTATGAACAAAAGTTTAATTCACCGTCTGAACAAAAGGGTAAAGCACAGTCTGATCATAACGGCAATTCACGTCTGAACAAAATGGTAAAGCACGTTATGAACAAAAGAGTAAAGCATGGTCTGAACAAAAGGGTAAAGCATGGTCTGAACAAAAGGGTAAAGCATGGTCTGAACAAAATGGTAAAGCACGTTATGAACAAAAGGGTAAAGCATGGTCTGAACAAAAGGGTAAAGCATGGTCTGAACAAAAGGGTAAAGCACGTTATGAACAAAAGGGTAAAGCACGTTATGAACAAAAGGGTAAAGCTCGGTATGAACAAAAGGGTAAAGCACGTTATGAACAAAAGGGTAAAGCATGTTCTGAACAAAAGGGTAAAGCACGTTATGAACAAAAGAGTAAAGCATGGTCTGAACAAAATGGTAAAGCACGTTATGAACAAAAGGGTAAAGCATGGTCTGAACAAAATGGTAAAGCACGTTATGAACAAAAGGGTAAAGCACGTTATGAACAAAAGGGTAAAGCACGGTAGGAACACAAGGGTAAAGCACCGTCTGAACACAAGGGTAAAGCACGTTATGAACAAAAGGGTAAAGCACGTTATGAACAAAATGGTAAAGCACGTTATGAACAAAAGGGTAAAGCACGTTATGAACAAAAGGGTAAAGCACGTTATGAACAAAAGGGTAAAGCATGGTCTGAACAAAATGGTAAAGCACGTTATGAACAAAATGGTAAAGCACGTTATGAACAAAAGGGTAAAGCTCGGTATGAACACAAGGGTAAACCACGGTCTCAACAAAAGAGTTGAGCACGTTATGAACAAAAGAGTACAGCACGGTATGAACAAAAAGGTAAAACACGGTCTGAAGCTATGGGTATATCACGTTCCAAAAAAAAAAATGGTCTGAACAAATGGCTATTAACGAAGTCTGAACGAAAGGTATCACACATGATTTGAGCTTGACTGGGTGGGGGGAGCAGTTTCCCGATTGCACTCAAGCATGAATGACAATGTCTCATCATGTTACCTATTTATGGTCCCGTCTGCCTATACTCTTTGCTGATGCTTTATTCCTTGAGAATGGAATCGGCCTAAGTTGTATTCATTCGGGGATCCAATGATTTGCATTTGAATATTCATCTTCAGGGCATGCCGTGTTCTGTTTTATCCAACATACATTTGTGTGTACAAATCACGTGTTGGTTGTTCCTTGGATTTATAGTAGAATCTACGTGTTAGCACATTATGTATTTACGTGTTTCAAAGTTTAAGATAGATTTATGAAGTTTATTTAGTGAAGAAAATATCTTTCGTATCAATGATCTCGTGTTGTACCACACTACTCGACACAACCAACACACACATCTGACATACCATTTTACTCCCATAATAGCAGACTACCAATTGTGAAATGACTAGATCCGCCTATCTTTATTTTAAACTATCATCTACATAATTTGAATAAAATAGTTTCAATTATCTTAATTGAAATTATTAAACTGTTATTTTCAATTTTAAAAACTCTTGTGCAAGTAAGGATATTTTTAAAAAAAATAACAAAAACTTAATGTTTAAAAAAAATCTCTTTAATAAATAGCTTTTAAAGCTCCTTGCTCATAGGCATTAGCTACGAGCACCGTGTGTGACCAGTCAATCAAACAACCACCCAGTCACGCAACCAGTCAATCATACAGCTGTGTAACCATCAATGACGCAATCATTAAACATGCGACTATCAGCCATGCAACCAGTCTGCCATGTAACCGTGCAATTATGCAAACGCGCAATCTTGCAGTTAAACAATCGTGCAACCTCGCGACTCTTGGGCGAAGCTCCGCTACTAAATTAAATTTCTTTCTAAAACATTTAAACAGCGACACGTTTGCTCTATGGCCAGTCCCGGATTAATATCCTAGGTGAACTCTGGTGCTCTAGCGACGGGCGAGGAAGAGTTAATCCGAGGTCTAAAGCCAGGTTCATACATTGTAGGAAATCGTTCGTGTTTATTAGTTTATCTGAAGTGGCGCCAAGGCGATTATCGTTGCTAGGTGTAATTAGCAATATATATTAGGCCTACTCGTTTATTACTTTGTCATTGGGAGGGGGTGTGTGTTGCGGGATGTATAGGCAACAAATTAATTTTAAAAGTGTAATCTAAGCTGAACATATAAAATGGTGTGATAGTCAACACATCACAAACTGTTCATTTGCTACCGACGACCGAGCCCCAAGTCGCCTTGTTAACACGGAACGGCGCAGCAACGCGAGGCAATCAGGCAACAGGCTGCCAAAGTCCAGAAGACGGGCCATGAAATATGTGCTATAGAAACGCTCCCGATGGCACCCCGACTGTCTCTTGTCCGACATGAGGACGCGACTCTCGGGCAAAGATTGGTTGTCATAAGCCACCAAATGGCCGTCCATAAAGTACGTCAGGCTATTTTTGACCATTTTAAACTCCCCCTCCCCCTGTCAACAAACTGTAACAAAAGGGTAAAGCATGGTCTGAACAAAAGGGTAAAGCNACTTCCTTAAATTAAAAAAAAAAATAATTTAATTTAAAACACTGTGACGTCACACGTGGCTGGACCCTTCCTTTCTTACACCCCCTCCCCCCTCTGGAGCGTGACGTACTTAATGGACGGCCCCCAAAGGACAAAGCAAGCTGCCACAGCACATAGCTGGTATGACAAGAATAGTAGATCACGACGGACAAACAACAATCATTCCTTTTAACAGATCTATCATTACAGATAATTGAAACAAAATGTAACTTTTTCATTTATGAATCATTTCTCTTGAAATTTAAATCTTAGTTATAGTAATGAATGTATAATAATGAGATAGCAATTTTATTTCCATACTTGGAAGAAAGTATTTTTTAAAATATTTCTTTGAGAAAAGTGTAATGTTCCGTTTTTCTTCTATTTTAAAAAGAAAAATTGGTTTTAAAAAAAATTAAAAACTATCAAATTAACATAATTTAAACATTTAAAATTATTAATAATTAAAGAGTATTTAAATATATTTAAATTCATGTATAATACTTGTAGTCAGTGCTTTTATTCTGAAGATAAAGGTTCCGGAACGCATATTTATGTCCGTTTTGTCATAAAGAAATAAAATTTTACTGAGTGTAGTAAAATTAAAATTTTAGATTATATCAAAGAAACAAAATTACAACGTTTAAACTGTTAAGTTTTATTAAATATGTAGGCTAATCTACTAAAAAGACAACCTTTGGGGTTTTACAGCAAGTTCCACAGTTTTCGCATGTTTTCATCCAACAAATCATCTCGATTTCTTTTCCTGCTTTGACTTTCTACAGCTGAATGTCTTTCTCAAAGTAACCACGAATCAACGTACTTTGAAGGATCGAAAAATGTGAGAGGTGGACCCACCAATCTGATGAATAACAGTGACAAAACTGTTTTTGTCATCAAAGAAGCGCTGATTGTGATGATTATAAGATTCATCAGCGAAAATCCTCTCTCGCACTCACTAGAAGAAATAGAAATAGTATGTATAGCACGAATTAACGGAAGCAGTGTTTCTGGATATGTCTTTTCCATAAGGTATTCATGGAATCCACGAATCATTTCTCTTTCGTTTAGTTGTAGTCTGTTTGAAAATTTTCTAATTTCCATTTCTCCAAATGTTATCAGGCTGGTAACGTTTTCTGACCACTGTTTTTGATCTAATAAGCGAGCCCACTGAGCTAATTCAGCATCTTCGTTAGTAAGCAATTTGTTCTCAATTGAGTTCTTTAGTTTTTTGTAAAAGGGTTAGGATCAATAGGAGGATCATTATATGAGTTTTTTTGTGTGTAATATAACTCCATGAAAGCTGAGATTCTCGGCGGCAGCTGTTGCAGTTTTATAATATGTGCCTGCATTTTGACTTCTTTCCTCAAAGACTTGTACAAGTGCTTTTATTTTTTGATTCGCCTTGTATAGATCTATGTTGCGCTCCTGTAGATCCAAGCTCAACTCAGACAATTCCTGAAGAGCATCGCACATTAATCCTAGATCCATTATAAATTCTGTAGATGTAATTTACTTCTTCAAGCCTTCATAAGTGCACTAATCACTTGCGCTTCTTGTTGGATCATTTGTCGCTTCTTCAAAATGCTTCACCAGCGCTGCATAATTATTCCACACTGCAAACACCGAACGAAAACTAGATGATACCCATCGCGTGCTTAAAACTCGTCCAATTTTCAACAGCTCAACTTCCAGTATTTCAGCACAAGAATGCAACTCTCTGCTGTGTTTTGGTGAAGCATGATACAGGACGTAAAGCTTATCCAGAAAAAATTTAAATCTATTGATTCATGAAACCTCCTTTACAGTATCAGCTACTGACAAATCGAGTCTATGATTAGCACAATGCCACACTATCACAGATGGAACTTTATCTGTAAGTAACTTCTTAACTCCACTTTTGCATCGAAACATTACAGATGCGCCGTCGCATGTTACAGAAACTAAATCTTATCTTATCTTATCTTATCTTATCTTATCTTATATGTTACAGACGCTCCTTCTGTACAGAAGATTATTGCGTCCTACGTATTTCTATGGTTTGTGTTTAGTCCTGTATTCTTACTAGAGTTTTAAAAGATGATAAAGTGGTGGCTTTCCTGGTTTCTTCAGGCAACCCATTCCACGCCCGAATACCGGACGGAAAGAAAGAAAACTTGTATGTGTTTGTTCTTGCATATGGAATAAGAAAGGTGTTTTTNATTTGTTCTAACTTATCAATATTTTCTTTGGTGGATGGGTCCCATACTGAAGATGCATATTCTAGTATAGGTCTCACCAGGGTGAGATAGCATTTTAGTTTTATATCTTTGTTAAATTTGTAAAAGTTTCTTTTTATAAAGCCTAAGGTTTTGTTTGATTTTTTAATAACTTCATTGACATGGGGATTCCAAGATAGTTTCTCATTTATTATGACTCCTAAGTATTTCGCATCTTTAGTTTGGTATTCCAAACATCGTTGGGCCGGGCTATTATAATTATATATGACTAGTTTATTTAATATTAAAATTCACTTAACACTATCAGCGATATTGCATTAACGAAACCTGAAAAAGCAGTAAAGACCAAACATTCCGAGCAAAAATGTTTTTTAAAAGTCTGTGGGGAAAGGTGCTGGAACGCCGTTCCGGTGCGTTCCGCCAGAAAAAAGCACTGCTTGTAGTTACCTCCGAAATTACATAAAAGACACCAATTTGAAAATGATGTGTGACGTTCCGACTAAGTTAATATGGATTAAGCCACGATAAGAAATAGACAAACACAAAGACGCATAACGCACCAGCACAAAAGCTGACACTGAGAAAATGCTCAGATATTCTCCTATCAGAAATAAAACAACATAAATTAAGTTGAATTCCCCCTGAATTCTACAACGTTAAAACATCATTTATTCAACCTCAATAATAAATAGTAAGGGGCACGGTGGTCTAGCGGTAGCGCGCTGGACTGACAAGCCGAGGCAAAAGAGAGTAACGGGCTTGATCCCCGGTGCTGGCATGGGCCCCGGGGCCCGTGATAGCTCGTTAGTGGTGGCTCAGTGAAACTTGTGAACGCTACTTCACTTGCGCTTTAGTCCACCATGGACTGAAATAATGTTTTGTTGTTGTTTTTTTTTGGGTAAAATAAATAAAAATAGTTATAAATAGTCCAATGGGGAAAACTTCCGTGTACTAATCTAATATCACACTCTAAAATTCCTGAAGAAGGGAGAAGTAAAAAAAATAGTCGGGGAGCTAAAGTCGTACTTTCATAATAAGTCATCTTGAGTCATCTTTCTTAGAAAAGATCAAGGACGTGAATATTCCAAAAAAGGATAAAACCTCATTCTATTTATTCAATACTATTTCCAGAACTGTCGTCCCCTTCATTTGGTTGGTTGGTGCAGTCCGTTATCGTATGCGGAATTGAAGGCAAGACGGAGAAACTTTGAGATAAGAATTTTATGTCCGCACCCGGATGACCTGTAAAAGGTGATCTTCATACTTGGGACAGTGGCGTAGCTAGGATTTTGTAGGGATTTTGGGGCCTTACATACATTGCGGTAGCGTAATATTTAGTGTTGACAAAATTTCTGAAACTTATTTGGGGGCCACCCTTTTGAGGGGCCCGGGGGGGGGGGGCTTTCAAATACCTACCATAGCTAAGCCACTGATTTTGGACTTGGGACTCATTTTATTCTCTGAAGGTCGCGCCCAGAGAAAACCTCCAGAAAAAAATTAGTTTTTATGTAGTGGGGTGATGAATACTGACGTCGAAACAGCAATAAAACAATTTTAAAAAAATATGTGTTTCATTGGCAGAACTTTCAAAAAGAGATTTTAAAAAATGTTTTAAAAAGGGAGATAAGAAAATGAATTTATCCAGGATATCACAATATTTCTTATATTTATAATATTTAATTGCAATTACTATATAAAAAAAAAAAGTTAGTAATGATAAAATATGTTTAATTTTAATTGCAGAATATCTTTGATCTGTCACACAAATGAATAAATATTTTAAGTTGCAATTACATAGGCAAATATAAATTATAGGTAGCTACGGTTACTGCCGACCAAGCAAAAGTCAGCGGCAGTATACAATTGGACTAACGTTTACACTTAGGTCACGTACACATTTAACACACACAAAAACTATAATTAAAAATCAATAAAAAGAAAATATAAAATTACTGACTATTATAGAGCACGAAAGAGTAGCTACAGAAAAATGTTAAAAAAAACAAGGGGTTGCCCTGGGCACCACTGTCTGTTAAAGAGTAGAAGCAGGGTGCTATCCCTCCCCAATAAAAAAAAAATAAATAAAAGAAAATAGCGATAAGAAAAAATATAGATCTAATAAAAGGGTTCAAATTTACTGAACAAATTATTTAAAGTCAACTTTGCGGAGCCATTATTTTGGGTTGTACCTAATGCCACCATATGCCATCATCTCTTTATTCAATAAGCTATTTCATATTGTTCAGAGGAATCAGTTAGTGCATACCCCGCCCACCCCGTCGAACAATGTAGACGCTATGTGCAAATGATACAATGTTACCCCTATGTTAGCATGCTGAGTCATTTCCCTCATCGATCGTTATGATTGTCTTTTCATTACACAAAAGGAAAATAAAAAAAGGCCAAAGCTAAAGTTTATGAAGCACTGTGAAGATTTTTGAACCTCTGATATATATTTGTTTTCACATACGTCACTCACGGTGACCAGACAAAACGACAAGGTGACAAAACGACAAGGTGACTAAACGGCAAGGTGACTAAACGACAAGGTGACTAAACGACAAGGTGACTAAACGACAAGGCGACTTAAGGACATGACGACAAAACGACAAGGTGACTAAAGGACATGACGAAAAATTGTCAAGGTGACTAAACGACATGACGACAAAACGACAAGGTGACTAAAGGACATGACGACAAAACGAGAAGGTGACTAAAGGACATGACGACAAAACGACAAGGTGACTAAAGGACATGAAGACAAAACGACAAAGGTGACATAACGATAAGGTGACAACGATAAGGTGACATAACGATAAGGTGACATAACGATAAGGTGACATAACAATAAGGTGACATAACGATAAGGTGACATAATAACGATAAGGTGACATAACGATAAGGTGACATAACGATAAGGTGACATAACGATAAGCTGACAAAACGACAAAATTACAAATACGACATGTTCCCCGTTATTAATGCCTTATATACAATAAAGATTAATCAAATTTGAAAGACATTTTACATGTCAAACGTTAGAGCAACACGATATCCGTTTTTCAGACTTGTGTATGATTGCATTAACATGTAATAACCTATATAATTATTTTACATACTAAGGTATCACCCGTAAAAAATAACGGAAGTTTTCAAAATAAATATATTTCAGCTGCAATCTATTTATTTTGAACAAATATTCATCAGAACAAAGAAAAAAAAAACAATAATGTAATATTAATTTTAAAAATTTCATTTATTTTATTAATTTTTGTTTTATTAATTTATTTCCCAAATTAACAATTTTATGCGGACGTTTGAAAAGAATTATTTTTGGTGTGCTGCTTTCTAAAATTAGAAGCGTCACGGACGGAACATGCATTGCAAATTATGTATATTGATGATTGTTTTAAGTATACTCCATTACCATTACTTCATTCACATTTACTCCACTTTTCACATTTAATTTTAATTATATCATAATTATATGTATTTTTCTTTATTTAAGATTTTTAAAAAAAAAAAAAAGATAATTTTGATAATTGTTTCAATAAAATTAATCTTTAACATTATTTTACTAAGACATGTTAAACTGTAACATTATTTTACTAGGCCATGTTAAACTTAAACATAATTTTACTAGGACAATGAATTTTAACATCATGTTACTAAGACATGTTAAACTAAACATTATGTTATTGAGACTTGTTAAACTTTAACATTATTTTACTAGAACATGTTAAACTTTAACATTATTTAACTAAGACAAGTTAAACTTTAACATTATTTTCTAAGACATGTTTTCATTTTACAGTGCAGATTGTGCTCATTTTTATGACAATGAAACGACAAGGTCTCGTGGAAGCGGCGTAGATCACTGTAGAATCCCCTGGTGACGCCCCCGTTAAGGTCACTGTGAACATAGACTATACTTGTATCAGACTCAATGGCTCAGCGGCCAAAGCTAAAAACCACCCAGCAGTCACATTTCGAATTATTTATGACCAATGGCATTATCAGCTTTCAAGTTTTCTTTTTAAACATGTATCTGTTTTCTGTTCAACAAGTACATTGATGATAACAGTATATTTCTTCTTCTTCTTCTGCGTTCTCAAAATCTTTTTGAAGGAGGATTTAGATCACAAGCCATATATATATCCGTGATGTATTGCGTCGTGGCTGTCAATTGGCTCAGTCCACCATACAGTTTATCGTGGAGGGTAGCTTCCTGGGGCCAGATGGCCGCCCGGGTGTGGAAGTACAGAGGGCAGTTTTGCAGCACATGTTCCGCGTTCTCTGCAGCTGTTCCGCAGGGGCACATTTCGGTTTCTCCAATTCGAAGTTTGCGGAACATGTGCTGTCTAAGCTTGTTGTGGCCAGTCCTTAGCCTGAATATGATGTTCTGAGATTGGCGGGGGAGTTTAAAGAATGCATCGCCCTCTGAATGGTGGACTTTCAGCTCTGACCATCTTACTCTATATATCTTACAGTATATTTAACTGCAGAGAGCCTTAATGAAATTTTACAAAGCTATTTGCCTTATTTAGGTAGACATACTTTTAGGTAGACTGTACAGTGTAATCGCACAGTGATACACTTTTTGAGATCATTAATCTTATTCATAATTAATCTTATATGTTACAGACGCTCCTTCTATACAGAAGATTAGTGCGCTCTACGTGTATCTGTGGTTTGTGTTTAGTCTTGCATTCTTATTAGAGTTTTAAATGATGATAAAGTTTGGCGTTCCCGATTTCTTCAGGCAACTCATTCCATGCCCGAATTCCGAACGTGATGAAAGAAAACGTGTGAGTGTTTGTTCTTGCATACGGAATAAGAAAGGTGTTTTTATTTTTATGTCTATCTGAGGGTTGTATTAAGTTATCACATACAGAAGATGCATATTCTAGTATAGGTCTCACCAGGGTGAGGTAGCATTTTAATTAATGTCTGACGTAGTAAAACAATGTTAAATTTGAACGTTCTTGAAACAATTAACAAATATTCTAAAAAATGTAAGTAAAAGAGTACATATAATTGTAATTATATGTCAAAAGTGGAGTTAATCTGTAATGACATTTAATTACACCTTTGAATGAAATAATGGTTATTGTGTATAATTAAAAGAATAGGTAAAATAAATCAATTGGTTTATAACATGTTAATGTAATCATACGCAAGTCTGATAACCATCAACAATGTTTCTCCAACCGCTTGGCATGTAGAATATCTTTAAATTTGATTAAACTTTATGGTATATAAGGCATTAATGTCGGTGAACATGTTGTCATTTTGTCACCTGGTCATTTTGTCACCTGGTCATTTTGTCACCTGGTCATTTTGTCACCTGGTCATTTTGTCACCTGGTCATTTTGTCACCTGGTCGTTTTGTAATGGAACCGTCTCTCACTATGCCACTGTTGTAAATTCTCCTTATCAAAGTGTTTGCAATTTAAGGGGTAACCATGAAGTAAATCATCTCTACTCAATCCCCATCTAAGGGAAAAAAATACAGGAAGTTTAACTACCTGTTTCTGTTAGTCGGAGACCATTTTTGTATTCCCGACGGTTCTGAGGTTATTTCATTTCCTGTTTTCTCTTTATTTACCCCACATCATGGACGCGGTTTCTGACAGCTTTACGGTAAATGTCTTGTGAGCGTGTTGATTGATGTTCGCCTGTAAAATGAACCTCAGATATAATCAAACATTTGACGTGATCTAACACACAACATTAGTCACACATGCTGCCTACAAACACATGTGTTTGACATTGATCGCTTTTACTGCCTACAAACACATGTGTTTGACATTGATCGCTTTACGGCCTACAAACACATGTGTTTGACATTGATCGCTTTACGGCCTACAAACTCATGTGTTTGACATTGATCGCTTTACGGCCTACAAACACATGTGTTTGACATTGATCGCTTTTACGGCCTGCAAACTTTTGCCTTGGCTCTCAGCAGCTGGGGACTACAACGTGACTGGGTGACATTATCGATGACGTTGCTCTCACAGGGCGTGGCCGAGTTTTGTATTGGTCGGTTTCTTTAAATGGGGGGCTATGTTCCTTTATTTTTAAATCTGGTCTTTCAAACTGCGTTATGGTTGACATTTATGCCGTGTACTAATGCTGAATTTTTAATGCTATTAAATGGCGGACTTTTCAAAGCTTTTTATTATTATTAGCACGTTTTTATTAACTTGCTTTCGTTCTTTTTTTTGTCTGTAGTTTTTAAATGCATTGTTTTGACACACCTGCAAGAACAGAATTGCAGTAATCAATACGAGCGAGAACAAGTCTATCACAGACGCACTTTCTATACAGAAGATAGTTGCAACCATGGTTTACTGTGCATTATGATTCTATGAGTCAGGACTTACTGTGATCTATAATTCTATGAGCCATGACTTACTGTGATCTATAATTATATGAGCCATGACTTACTCTATGAGCTATAATTCATGACTTACTGTAATCTATGACTCTATGAGCCATGACTTACTGTGATCTATAATTCTATGAGCCATGACTTACTGAGATCTATAATTCTATGAGCCATGACTTACTCTATGAGCTATGATTCATGACTTACTGTAATCTATGATTCTATGAGCCATGACTTACTGTGATCTATATTTCTAGGAGCCATGACTTACTCTATGATCTATGGTTTAATATCTCGTCTTTCATATTTATTATAATTTTAAATGTTGATAGTGTTTCTGTTTTATGGTTGAATCAGGCAACCATTATAATAATTAATATTAGAAATAATATAAAAATGATTAATAATGATTAATAATAATAATAATAACTATTCTTTCACAAAAAAGTTTTTCTAAGCTTTTCTACGTTAAAAAATCAGAGTCCTGTTGTTCGATTGGTAATGGAAGAAATAAGTTAAACAAAGTAGAAACATTATTTTTAAAAAAAAATACTTTGGTGTTGCTGAACGCCGTTCAAAAATCTAGATATACGCCTCTGGTAACTTTCACGACGCTGACTTGTCGGATGCTGTTGTTTGCTGGGAAAAGTTGATTGGCTTTTTATCACAGCGACAGCCCAACACATCCCACGGTCACGGAGCCAATCAGATCCTCATTGCGGTAGTGAGTAGTACATATAATAGCGAAACGGCCGAGCCGAATTTAACGGAGGAAAATTTGGACATTTATGGGATGGGTTGGGTTAGAGAAGCGTTTATTTCTTAATTAAATTTGATTTTTACTGTCTTCCCTTATGGTAAAATCTTAGATTTAAATATATCATGCTCAACAGCCAAAATATCATTTTAAAAAAAAAATCGTAATTAACTTTATTTTAGAGACGCTTCTCTAGCAAGCTGGCATCAATTATGACAGTTGTAAGGAATTTCTGTATTTACAATTTAAATTGGGCTTCGAGCCTCATCTGAATAAACTCAAATAAATTTAGTGGGCTTGAATTTCTTTATTTAACCTGTGAGTTAAAATAGTCATTGCTTAACAATATTATGCGAGATACACTAAAACTATAACACTAAAACTCTAATTTAAAGGAAAAATGTATAGACCAGTAGATAAGTGTACACAAATTTTACTTTTTTTTTCGAATTCTGTAACTGTCAAAATCGTAAATGAATTTCTTCAGTAACCTCATCTTTTGAAAAGTAATTTGCTCTCTTTTTTTCTTCTTACATAACATGGCTGCATATTCGCTTTGATCGCCACATATTTGCTTTCTCGTACTTTGGAAGAGTCTATTAAAATGATAAGATCTCCACAGAAATATTTTAGCAAAATCAAAGCATCCTTTAAGTATTCAATTAGTTTCTCTATGAGTGGCCCGTGCGAAGCAATTTCTTGGCACTATACGTTTATAAATAATATCGGGCATTACTGACTTCGTAAGAAACACGTTCCCTGACAGCAGATGTTGTCGAATGTAAAAAAAATAAATAAAAAAATCAGAAATGAAAACGATATTTTTGTGACTAGCAAAGTTCCTGCGCCTTTTCCTGTGTTAAGTTTATCGTATGCCACTGTCAGTTTTAAAAAAATAATAAAAAGCTTTTAAAATAACCTCAAAATGGCTCTATGGTATATTCACGATTTCAAATCCTGAAGTATGTTGGAAGTTATTTTGATAAAATCCCAGAGATTTTACAACTGCTGCTGACTTCATATGTATAGAAAATATTTGATAATGAACATTCTCAATTTATTTAGAACATTAGTGATTACGCGTGAGAGTTGCTGAGCTTTATAAAAAAAACTTCTAGGTGGCTTGGCCTTGAAAAAGTACACACATTATTTTACCACCGAATAGAGCGTTAAAAACACATTGCAAAAAAAAACTTAATGTCTAGCTTATGTATAAATAATATATCATAACAAAAGTATCAATAGTTTCCTTATAACCTATACAACTTTGACGTCTTTATCGATTTTTCAACCACTTACTAGCTTTACACTAGATTATTAACTTTTATGTCAAGAACAGTTTTCGACTTTGTTAAGCAGTAATGTTGCAAAAAATATATTTACAGCGTGGAATATAAGCAGTTCTGTAACGGGTTAATTTCGCCGTTTTCTTGTAGGCGTTATCAAGCAAAAATCTCTCTCTCTCTCTCTCTCTCTCTCTCTCAATATCAATATCTCAAAATTGAAATCCTCGCTATTTCACATAAATAAGTTTAATGATGTATCCCGTGTTGTATGTACAATTTCAGAAAATAAGTTTAATGTTGTAACTCGTGATGTATGTACAATTTTACAAGATAAGACTTGCCAGAGACACAACAAACACTTGTCTCTAGTGCCTACTCTACACTCAACTCTAATGCATTCTGGTCAATTCTGGTCTATCACTTACTTCCGTCCCGTGACCTCCTCTCAATCACGCATTTTCTCACGTGACCAGTATATTTGTGTTTGTATTTGCGCCTTATTACATCATTCTTTCATACATGGATCAAGCTATTAACTTCCAACAACCTGTTCGTGTGAGAGGACTTATCTCCAAACTGATTAAATTTTGATTTGTTAAAATGTGATTTCACATTTTATGAATCAGTAATTTTTGTTTTCATATTGTTTTCCAAAACAGCAGTTGGTATAAGGTCAACGTAGTTTTAGAAGACAGCAACATACGAAATCAAAGTAAATTTTGAGAAGAGCTGGGCTAGAACTTCTGATCATGGTAGTTTATATAGTGTGAAGCTTATATTCAGGTTAGCCATTTGTACGTACAAACATATATAAGTATATATTAAAAATTGTTTAAATGAAACTAAAATATCTACACACTATTCGGCATCCTTCCGTCTCGCGAGACGATGGTGCATCACTGTTGGGTTGGGTTGCATTTTCTCGAGTGGCTGTGCAGTCCTATCCTTGAGTGACAGTCTTTGCCACAGTTTTTACACACGAGTTCTGTGCTTCCAAATGTTTTGGCCTTTCTCCTAGCTCTTCTATCTGCAGCCTCCTCCATTCTTCGCTCCTCGGCTACTATGACGCCCTCTTTGACAACTGTGCGCCACGTAGATCGGTCTTCTGCCTTACACTCCCAGTCACTTGTATGTATTTTGGATGCTTTCATGTCCCTTTGACAGACATCTTTAAATCGCAAGCGTGGGCGACCTGTTTTCCTCTTTCCTGAAGCAAGTTCACCATATAGGAGGTCCTTCGGGATGCGGCCGGGGCTCATTCTTTTGACATGTCCTAGCCACCTCAGGCGTCTTTCACTAAGAATTGAGAACATGCTTTGGGTATTGGCACGCGTTAGGACCTCACTATTAGGCACTTTTTCTTGCCATTTAATACCAAGGATGCGGCGCAAGCATCTCAAATGGAAGCTGTTAAGCTTACGCTCTTGTGATGTATAAGTGGTCCATGTCTCGCTCCCATATAGTAGTGTACTGATGACACAGGCTCGATAGACGCACAGTTTGGTTTTCTCCGTTAGCTTGGTGTTTTGCCAGACCCGCTTATTTAGTTTAGCCATTGTTGCGGCTGCCTTGCCAATTCTGCTGTTTATTTCTTCTTCAATGGACAGTGTATTGGAGACCTTGGATCCCAAGTAGGTGAAGCTGTCCACAACCTCCAAGTTTTCATTATCGATATTTATGGTAGGAGGAGGTCGAGTGTCTTGGGCCATGATGTTTGTCTTTTTCAAGCTGATTTGCAGACCAAATTCTTTGCAGGCATTGGAGAAGCTTGACACGAGTTGTTGCAAACCAGATTCTGTATGTGCTGTTAGTGCCGCATCATCCGCAAATAGTAGCTCTCGAATTAGGACATCCGTCGTTTTGGTCTTGGCTCGGAGGCGGGCAGTGTTGAAAAGTCCTCCATCAGCTCTGGTATGTAACCAGATTCCCTCACTGCTATCCTTGAATGCGTATCGAAGAAGTACAGAGAAGAATATTGCGAAGAGTGTTGGTGCGAGTACACAACCTTGTTTAACTCCGCTGCTGACAGGGAAGGCCTCTGACTTAGCTCCATCGAACTGTACTGTGCCAAGCATATTTTCATGGAACTGTCTGATGATGGCAAGTAGGTGAGGGGGACATCCAATTTTTGCCAGTATTTGGAATAGCCCGTTGCGACTGACTAAGTCGAAGGCTTTTGTAAGGTCCACAAATGCAATGTATAGTGGCATCTGCTGCTCTCTGCATTTTTCCTGGAGCTGTCGTATGGAGAACACCATGTCTATGGTAGACCGACCGGACCGGAAACCACACTGAGATTCTGGATAGACGCGGGATGCTAGGCTTTGTAAACGTTTTAGTATAACGCGGGCAAAGGTCTTTCCTACAATACTAAGGAGTGAAATGCCGCGATAATTATTGCAATCACTCCTATCACCTTTGTTTTTATATAGTGTCACTATATTTGCATCCTTTAGGTCTTGGGGGATGTAGCCCTGTTCCCAGCAGAGGGACAGAATCTCGTGCAATGGTTGGAGTAAAGCTGTCTTGCCACTCTTTAGAACCTCTGGTGGTATTCCATCATTCCCAGGCGCTTTTCCACAAGCTAGACTGTCAATTGCTTTGCTCAGCTCTTCCTGTGTGGGCACGACATCAAGTTCTTCCATGAGTGGCATATCTGGGATGTCATCTAGAGCGGTGCTGGAGACTGTGGTAACTGTTGAATACAATTCCAGATAATGCTCAACCCACCGTTTTAGCTGTGCTGCCTGGTCTTGAATAATTTCTCCATTTTTGGACTTTAGGGGAGCAGCTTTTGACGTCAAGGGGCCCGTTGCCTTTTTGATGTTTTCGTACATGACTTTTGCATTGCCCATGTCTGCAGCTGATTGTATACTGGAACAGAGCTTAAGCCAGTAGGTATTGACACATTTACGTGCAACCTTTTGGGCAAGTGACTTAGCTGTTTTTAAAGCATGCAAATTGTCAGGTGTAGGCTTTTCCTTGTAAGCCATAAGAGCTTTCCTTTTTGCTTCAGTGACGGGTTTCATCTCGTCCCAATGTTCATCAAACCAGTCCGTGTTTTTGTGAGATTTTTTGCCAAAGGCTTGTATTGCGGATGTATAGATTGTGTCTCTCAGTTGCGTCCATTTGGAGTCAATGGTGACGCATGGGGACATCTTTGAGAGACTTTCCTTCACCTTGTCTTTGAACAGCTGCGCTATCGCAGGGTCTTTCATGCAGGAGGTATTGATGCGTGGACTTCCCTTTTTCTTTGTGTGGTACGAGTTTTTCCTCATTATTCGTACTTTGCTGGCGACAAGGGAATGATCCGTGTCACAGTCGGCACTGTGATAGCTGCGAGTGAGTAGGACGCTAGCTAGTTGTGCACGCCTGGTGATAATGAGGTCCAGCTGGTGCCATTGGTGGGATCGAGGGTGTCTCCAAGATACTTGATGTATATCCTTGCACTTGAAGAAAGTGTTGGTCACACACAAGCCTCGTGAGCAGCACAATTCCAGAAGCCTTTGTCCATTTTCATTTAACTTTCCTCTTCCAAATAGTCCAAGGCAGGTGGGCCAGGCTTCGTGGTCGCTCCCCACTCTAGCATTGAAATCTCCTAGGAGATAGATTGCCTCGTCTTTGTGGATGCCGGCTATTGCCTGGTCTAACGCTCCATAGAACTGGTCCTTCTCTTCCGGAGTTGAATAGAGTGTTGGGGCATACACACTAAGAATGTTTGCTGGGCCCGCAGTTGTTCTGAGTCTTAGAGTGAGGATCCTCTCCGTGCCTGATGACGGTGGTTCAATGGATGGTAGAAGAGTGTTTTTAACAGCGAAACCCACACCATGCTGTCTAGGTTCGTCTTTCGGTCTGCCTTGCCAGAAGAAGGTGTAATTGGCCTCTTTGAGTGAACCGTTGTCTGGGAGCCTGGTCTCCTGAAGGCATGCTATGTCAATCTTTAGCCTTTTAAGTTCTCTATCGATTATTCCTGTCTTCCGTGAGTCGTTTATGGACTGCAGATCATCAGTGATGCCGGGACACATAGTCCTCACGTTCCAGCTAGCGATTCGAAGAGCTGGGGTCTTCTTTTTCTTTTTTGTATTTCTTGGTGCAGGGCTTAGTGGCCCACTTGTTGAGTGGTACTCTAATCTCCACGCACCCAGTGGAGAAGGCAGGCCATGACGGGATAGCACCTATTTGACTGGGGGCTGCCCAGTTTGAGGCGGGCGGTAGCTGTCCAGTGAGACATTGGTAGTCTCTCCCACCGTCGGAAGCAGCCCCTGGCGCCTAGCTCTACGTCAATTGAGCTTTGGCTTATAACCGGTAACTGCTGCTTCCCGTGTTTTGTCGACACCTTGCGGCGACGCTGGAGTGTCCTCTCCAGAGGTGATGCAAGCAGGGGCGGGTATTATGGAGAATTAGCTGCTGCCCATACAGCATATCCCCCCTCTCCACGTCAATGGTGTAACCAAGGGAACGACTTGCGTCGATGCAGCTTGGCTGCCATTGGCGTCGCAGGAGCTGCCGGTATGTACATAAGTCTTATGTATAGACCGCCTGTAGGTGCTCCAATTCCTGATTTTCTTTCAGGGTTTACTCCCTTAGCCTTTCCCGCAAGGCAGGTATAGCCGCAAGGCAGCGGAGGATTTGTATTCGGAGTTTCCCTCTCCTAGATGAACTACCAGCCAAGGTTTTAACGAGCATCATCTACCCGTAGGAGTGCCAGAACCGGGGTTTGAACCCGTGACCGATTTTTTATTTTAGAATTTTTTGGTGCCGCAGCGCACTAACACTTTGACCACCGCTGGTATGTTTATACCATCTCTAATAGTTGTTGTTGGGATGGTGTAAGTTAATAGCTGGTATGTTTACACCATCTCTAAAAGTTGTTGTTGGGATGGAGTAAGTTAATAGCTGGTATTAGAATATCTAGAGCACCAGAAATGAACTAGGGCCTTAGGAGACTTAAGAAAAAAGCGTGATAACAAAATACGAAGTTCATTGAAGTCGTTACCAGAATGAAAAAACTGGTATCCTAATGAAAGCTGGTGGAATGTTTTGAGTTCAGCAATATGGCGATAGGCTCCGCCCACTGGCTTCAACCGAGGGAGACTATTTGATAGCAGACAACACCTCCTTGTATCAAAGCTCCTTGGGCTATACTCACTACCATTTTACTCACTACACACTATTGGCTTGTAGATGAGTAGTCAACAAAAATCTTGAATGTCTACATCAAATTTCAAATTTAAATGTGAATACTTTGAAACTAACTGGTGGAGTGTATATGTTTTCTCTATTTATACCATACCAAAGCATGTTAGGGTAGGACTAATTGAATCAAAACCCAAAATTTTAACCAATAAAAGTTCATAGTCCACTGATGAAATTGATTAGAACTGTCCATAACCTTTTCCACTTGACTCCGAATTGAAAAGTTGCCACCTAGTTTCCATCAGTGAGAACCAGGTTTCAAGCTGAAAATGACAATTTATTAGAGTTTAATTTTTAATTTTCAATTTACTAGGAGTAGAGAACAAAATAATTTTTAAAAATAAACATATTAATTATAATAAAGTCATTAAAATAATTAATGACATTCGTATTAGTTTTAAAGATACCTGATCCCATGACTTGCTATTTTCCTCTTTTAAAACATGGAGTTCCAGTAGTAGTTTGTTGGTAATGGCAATAGTGGGGAATGATGGTCTTCTACTTCTATCCTTATCACTGGCCAGAAAAGTCCTCTTAAATTCACCATCATCTAACAAAATTAAACACATATTTCCCAGTATATAAATCATATATTATAGAAATTATTCTAACTTTACGCTGAAATTCTTATATTTCTTTATAAGTGTTTTATAACTGAAACAAAATCCTCCCTAATTATTAAATTATTGACTTTAACTTAATCATTGTTTGCATTGGCAACCGAAGTTATGATTACGTGACCTTTAATTTAAATGACAATTTAGGACTAATAATATCATTTTATTACTATGAAATATATTAATTATTACTCATAAAAGGAATATATTTTAGGGGAAATACATCAGTTTTATATCAACATTCAGAAAATAAATAGATTTCACTTCAAAGTGGGAGTGGTGGTCTACGTTAGTGACGAACCTTAAAAGTTTAATAAAAGTGAACGTTAAGTACAATGATTAGTAAAACTAACTAGTGAAAACTACTCATTTGCCAATAAATAAATAATTAATAGACATTTTAAACTATAGATATGGGTAAAAGTGTAGTATGTCGACCGTGACGTCACGGTCATGGCTCCCTTTTCTGTTGTTATAGCACGTCCTTTAAAAAGCTTTAAAATTAAAATTCTAAAGCTATACCTAACCCAAACCCTAAAACCTTCCATTTTTTTATAATCCTTTTAGAATTTATAGAACTTTCTTTTCCAGCAACCGGTAGCGTCGTGACGTCACAGTCGACATACTTCACTTTAGCCTAGATATGTTTTATTGTAATAATATTACTTACCAGCTAAGCCTTTGAGATCGACTAATGTCAATTTGTTTGTCCCTGCTTGAGCGCTAGCATCAAGGTCAAAGGACTCAGCAATTCCCTTGCACTGGCGAAACGTTTTTCAAAACTAAAATATAGGGTTCTTTTGTTCGTTTCGCCGAAATGCGGGATATTAATAAATGAAAATTTGTTTACGTATTTATAATGCAAAATGAACAAACCTTTTAGAAATGTTAACCAGCTAGTCAAATTAAGTTAAACACTTATAATTCTATAGATTTTCATGGAATTTTTATACTTTTTTATTTACATTTTAAATAATATTTTAAAATGTTGTTTTATTTGAAACTAAAGCTTATTTAATTCTGCATACGATTTTTTACTTGTTAACGTAACTGTATGTATCGCGCGCTGCGCAAAGGCGTTTAATGAGAGAGGGTAGAAAACCTTCGTTCCGCTGACGCTAAAAAATCGTTATGGTGATTGTTTTCCAGCGACGAATTTAATATCTTAAATTAGGTCAACATCAAATTAAAGGGCTTAAAATAAACTTTTAAATGGTACAATTTTAATTTGCATACCATCTTTTTTTATTATAGAAAAGAGTGACTGAAAAGTAGCTATTTTGCAGCTTCAGGGCGAAAAAACGCAATTTTCCGTCAGTTTGTTGTACCTACTAAAATAAAATGATTGCTAACAGCTAGTATAAGACTGTAACTCAATATTAATAATGAAAAAATCGAACACAAAGAAATAACTGTTTGAAGTGTTCGCCGGTATGTTACAATTGAGTGTGAAAAGAAAAAAAAATTAGCAGTCCCCCTCTGGGAATCGATTTTATTTTCAAGGGTTCGTGCAAACATTTGTACACTTTTATTATAAAATATAAAAAGTTTGGGCGCCCCCAAACCATCGGGGGCCCCTGGCTTAAGCCCGTTCAGCCCCCTCCCCCTTAATCCGCCATAGTTTATATACATATTTATATATATATATTCTTTTCTATATTCCGGCAGCTGGTAGTCTGAACGCGATGCATATTTATGAGTTTACAAAGAAAATCTTCTCTATAGATGAACACCGGAGTGTATTTAATCTCATTTTAATTGTAACAAAATCCATTCCAAAGTTGAAAAGAAAACGTTGTCACTAATTCCATATAGACACGTAATAATGCGGCGACTTTCGTTTTTTTCCTCTTTGTAAAACCCACAACCGGATACAACCCATAAATTTACTGTTACATAATATTTTTTTTAACCCAATGAATTTAAGACCTTGAAGATAAGCCTAAAAACTCGTTTTTTAGGCTCCCTTTTTGACGATTTCTGCCTTTTTAAAAGCAAAATGTGTCCGCTTTACCCCGCCCCCCCACCTGCCGAAATCTCGGGTCACTTGAAGGGCATGATATTCTCTGTTTGGATTCCTCGATCTGAAATAGGAGAGTCACCACAAGCGATGCTATTGTCACCGCTTCTATGAAATCAGACACTGTCGTTGAGCGAGGTTAAGCTAACCAAATAAGCTTATGTGTTATTCATCAGGAGAAAGACTGGACTTTTTAAATGAATGATGACGTTAGGTCCCAATGTAGCTTTAGACAAAAGTGAAAAAACTATTTAAAAAAAAGAAACAATAACAAAAAAAAACTAACAACTAAAAAACAAGAAACTGTGACATTTAAAAAAACAACAACAACAAAACAAACAAACAAACACGTAGATGAAGCCATTAGTTTGTACACATTTACTTCTCTTGCAAAAATTGGCAAAAGAATGCCATCTTAAGTTCACAAAGTGGACCCAAAATATCATTTTAAATATAGAAAGTTAACACCAAATTCTGTTCAAGTTACAAAAATCGAACTCAATATGTTATCTTGAGTGTACAAAGTTGACAAAACTGCGATCTTTAGAATTCAAAGTGAACCTTTAATCCATTTAAAATACCACCTTAGTATACAAAATGAACCACGAAAGCCATACACGAGATAAAAGGGATAATTATGCCATGTAAATTATACAAGGTGGACCTTCATTTTCAATCGAAACAATTGCGCGCCGACACCCACCCTCTTTTCCGTTGCCTTCAAGGATAACAACGTCATGTGAACACATAACATACCCCCTCCCCTCACAAAAAAACAAAAAACAAAACAAAACAAAACAAACTACATTAAGTGTCTGAATTCACACAGTTGAGTCTTACAATGTGATGACAACACTGTTGACTCCACCTTTTAAACGAAAAACCCAACTTAATGTGAAGAATGTGCCATTATACGTAATTTCGAGAAAAATAAATCGTCCGTGGCAATGGGGGCCATGGTCCCCCTTCCTGTCCTTCGCCACTGTAGGCAGGGCAGTATTAGCGCATAGGCCCTTTGGTCATTTGCCCGGGGGGCCCTCGAGCATATGAGCTCCATCGGAATATGTTTATTTATATATATGTTTATTTCTTTAACAAAGGGCCCAACATTATTTCTTTGCCCCGGGGGCCAAAAATGGTGTAACGACGGCTCTGACTGTAGGTTCCTGAATATCAGTTCTTCTCAATTATGTTCTGTCGTGCCCCCCTCCCAAAAAGAAGGAAAAAACATTTCGCACCCCTCCCCCCTCGCGTGATTTTAAATAGTATAATTTTTTATATAAAATTGTTATAAGTACACCTCTGCTGAGGTCAAACGAGCCACCCCCCTTGACGAAGCCTCGCGCTTCCAATTGGGCTCGCCCTACTATTTGAGAACCACTGCTATATACTAACAGTTGTGGAGGCAGGGAAAGTGCCGCCCGGATTGAGATAACGAATTCCACGCACACCCCCCCCCTTTTATTTCCATGAACTAATTTTCATTAAAAAAAAATCCATAATGTTCCGAAAAAAGCTGATCGGCTATATAAGAGAAATAAACTTGGAACATGGCGAAAAAGGGGTTGGGGGGGGACGACGCACCTTCTCTTTCCATGTGCTATATACACAACTGCCATTTAATAGAGATAAGCAATGATGCGTCATTGACATGTGACTTTAATGTTAAATTAAAAATTGTTTTCTTTACAGCCACTGATGAAATATTTAGACATTACGTTTAAGTTATGTGATATGAACATTCTAAGATTGATATTGCGATATCTGGCATCCGGTTCAACAAGTTTTAAAAAAAACAACATATTTTTATTCCAGGTCTTAAATTTATCGTTACGTTATGTGACCCCCCGGGGGTCGAGGTGCCCCATATGAAGGTCGCATGACGTTCTTGTAAAGTTGCATGTTGGATAACCTCTTATCCTGTGCAGTGCCACTGGTCTAAGGAGCGTGGCGTAACGACTGTGGGTAAGTCTGCACGCTGCACCTGTCCTAGGGCTTAATGCTGCCAACTAAAACCGGTGTAAAATACCTGTCCATAGTATAACTGGGGCTATGCTGGGCTGGGACGTAATATATATAACCCCGGAAGTTAAACCGTCTCGGGTCAAAATTTTCAGGTCAGAATATACCTCTCAGGTCAGAATTTCAAAAGATTTATTTGGCTACTGATTTTTTTTTATTAATAAAACAAAATTCTGGTGGTCGAATCAGCGATAAGAAATTTAATGAGCTCAAATCTCTAAGGCTTATTATTTGAAGAAAATGCAAATCAACATTCACCAACATCTCAATCCCTGTCAACAATCTTTAGTTATTTGGTCCAATATAAAAAAAAGATGTTCAAAGGCACATATGATGTCGGTAACGTTTAAAGGTTTACAACAATGAAAAGTGTTTCCCAACCGAACCTGAGTCGCCATGGTTGTCAAAAGCAATGTAAATGGGAGAATACGGGGGAGAAATAAAGAAGCTAAAGAGCACAAGTGCAGAAACAGACATCATTGTCATACACATACACACTTCACAGAAACTAAAGCATATTATGACTTTCGACCCATTACGAATCTCAACAAGGAATTGTCCTATTAACGCAACTCTTGGACTTACATTTTGGTCATGTTGAATACTATGGATGCTCGCGATATCTTTAAGAGAAAAAAAAAGAATTAAAAGAAAGAATTCGTGGAAACTACTATTGCCAGGATATTAACTACACGTTGATAAGAATCGGAGTAAAACTAAACCCTCAAAGGCAGTGCTACTCAAAGTGGTGGTCCGCGGACCATCAGCTGCGGGCCTGCAGAAATAAAAACATAATTATAAATACTTAACATAAAAATATGTCATTTTATCGACTATAAGGGCATCACATGAAACAAATTAATTTTAATAAATATATATTCATTTCAATAACTAATAATTAATCGTTTTTTTTTGGTGTGGTTGTTATTGTTAATATGAAATAGATGCGAGTTTTGAATCTTAGGAATATATTTGAAAGATTTCCCTCACCAGTGTTCGGAACTTGCCGCATGCTGATGTAAAGAAACAAAATAACAAACTATTCTTAAAAGAAAAGAATAATAATTTATATTGATTTCAATGAAGTATTTTGTAAATTTTATTATAAATAGATCTATTTCGGTAGAGTGTTTTTTTTTTTTTATAAAAAGTTAAAATTTAGTTTTGACAATACACAAATAAAAGGAATATAAAAAAATTGAAACTTAGAAACTTTTATTTTTATATTAGTTTTGTTTGTGTATTGTTTGTTCGGTGAGGAAGGCTCTTTGCCGAAACGTACGCTGTTTGGTTACGTCCTGTCAGGCTAAACCTTACCGTGTTTACGTCTTTTCCATTTACTTATTTATAAGCCTGATTGCAGTCTCCCCCCCCCCATTTTTATCACCCACGACCATAAAGAACGTAGTTCGGTGAAGTAAAGTATTTACCAACCACCACCATATTGACCACTGAAGTCAAATGATTATTCCTTGGCCTAATTATTGTCGAATGATATGTAGCATATAATTAACTGAATTAATGTCAAATGTTTTAGGGCTGTAGGCCATGTGGGGCTCATGTGCCTTCTACTTTGTTTGTACAGGGAAAATAGTGCACCGGTGCCTGATGCAATGTAAAAATTTCCTACCGGTGCACCATACTAAAATATTTGAGGAACACTGCTCTAAATCAGTGCATCTCAAAATGGTGGTCCGCGGACCGGTGCCGGTCCGTGTGCCATCAACAACCGGTCCCCAGAAGCTATCAAGAAAGGACCGAAAAATTTAATTATAATCTTCCATTTTCATTCATCAATACTAACTATATACAATATGCTCGTAAAATGAAACAAATAAAAAAATAAAATTATAAAAAAATCATACCGCCACCACGCAAGTATAGGTAAAATAGTGCACCGGTCCGTGTCTCAATTTTAAAAAAATCCTGCCGGTCCACCATCCTAATAAGTTTGAGAAGCACTACTCTAAGGATTCAGTTATTCAAAACCGTAACACTGGCCTGAGAAAACAACCACAGGACTTCTAGAGCCCTAATGTGAGGAAGCATCTTTCGTGATGGCGTCCGGGCAACTGATGCAGAAATCCTGAAAACAAGTGCAACAACGAAACCTGCAATATTCGGATATCGTAGTCTAAACAGAAGTCCGCCATTCGATTGACCGGTTGATATACCCCGCATATTTTTTTTCTGCAGCCTGCACTACAACAGATCACGGAGTTTACTTCAGACCTAACAATATCATTTTAATGTTACGACTGTTTGATTTTGATTGTTCTTAATTAATTATTTTAGAGGTTGTAGCTTCAGGACGTCTTTTCTTATTGTAAACTGTTTGCAAAATATAAGAAATTTTATTTTGATTTTAAATGCAATGTTTAAGCTGTGTCCTTTTATTATAATTGATTTTTATGACTGAAATCTAAATACTTCGAAAATGTCGTAAAGGTTGTATATATAATAGTTTAGTACTGGCAAATGGCAGGGAATTGATGTCGTGTTTGGTGCAGCCTCTTTTCATCGTGCTCAGATACACACATTATCATCATCTCCAGTTAAAAAAAACAACTTTAACCTATTAACATTAACACAATAGCCAATCATCTTCACGGAAAGCTTATCTTCTTTCAATTCCCACTTGCCGAAACCCAAACCCCTTCTCGTGAAAGCCAAACAACAAACAGGGCACTTGTTTGGGAAGATCTTCAATTTCGCAATGCCTTTAATCTGCCGAGGACCTGGCGAGCTTTGAAGGGTAGTGAAAATATACCAAGGTACACAACTCTGACCTTATCGTGGGCATCCGATCTAACTAAAAAAAAAACTAAAAAAAAAACTTTTTAGACTATGGGAGCAATGGGCCCCATCATCTGGGCTGGTTCTCAAATCATGGCATGAAAGCCCACCTTCCCCTGTTTAGTATCCCCCGCCTACCCTTCATAATATCAATATTTGAAGAGATGTGTAAACCACAGACTTGAGGGTACGCACGTTACAGTCGAGCTTTGTATAAAATCACAGGGGGCCAGGGCTTAGAAAGGAATAATTTGGATTTGTCTGCTGTGGACATAGAGGCGAAAAAGGGGATTGGGAAATAATCAAGATTCGTGTGCTGTTTACATAGATGCGAAAGGAGATGGGGGAATAATCAAGATTTGTCTGCTGTAAGCGTAAACGCAAAAAGTTATACATTTTATGTAGAAGTCGTGATTAAAGATATAAAAAGTTTTACACTTCTCTTCGTCTTGTTATTCTAGTTAAAAACAAATCAATTCTTTTAACAGTAATGCTCTATATTAATAGGAAATTTAGGGACGGAGCGCAAAGGGAAAAGAATAAGCAGTAAAAAAACAGGAAATGTGGCAAAATTTCATCCTTAAGTTTCAGGGCAACAACATTAACTATGATTTTGAGATACTTTTTTTTTAAAACTTGGACTTGAAAAAGTCATCCTCAATCAACAAAGAGTCAAAAACAAATTAAATTAAATTAAATTAAAATAAAATGAAACCTTAGTTGAGGTGTTTTAAAAAAGAATAGAAATATTTGGATAAAACCGCATCTAAGGTCTCATTTCATTTTTTTTAAATTTAAAGTTTTATTTAACTTTATATATATTTTTGTCTATTTGTTTGCTGAGGAAGGCTTTTTGCCGAAATGTTCGTTGCTTGGTGACTTTTTGTCAGGCCTATTATTTATGTTCAGTTTAAATTATACATTGCTAAAATGTCAAGATTGAAATATGAATTGAAGTCACATCGTGTATAAGAAGCAGCATCACAAAAGTATTTACAGCCCGCGGGTATTTTTTTCCTCCGGACCTAGCTATGGATTTATTGAATGATTGATTAATTTACCTTTTGAGCCTAGAAGTCTCATAATGCGGATATTGGTGATTTCCAACGCCTTTGGCTTGTTGCAGCTGGATGAAAAGTTTTGGAATATATAACATGTGGGTGGCCGGATATGGTGTTTTAGTATTTGCCAGATCCGGATAGTTTGGCCCTAATAATTGCCGGATCCAGATATCTATACATTTAAGTGTAAGAGCTAAGGGGTGTACTTTACTACTTTATATTCAGTATTTAACAATATTTACTTCAATATTTATTATCCAAAATATGGATTTTATCTGCTATCTACAATGACAGTCCGTTGTACTGTCAACGTCAATGATGAAGATTTTGCAATGAGTTGAATGAACCAACTTGAATGAAGTTCAACGAAATGTGTAGTGTGTACCAAGCGAACAGTGTTGTACTGAGTGTGTAGTGTGGTGTACAAGAAGTCGTGATCTAGAGTCACAATAAAAACTGTTATTTTATTCAGACATTTAAGTTTGATTAGCTGTTAGTCACCTTAGTTTGTTATATTATGTGCTGAAGTAATGTCTATACTTGAAACTTTTGAACTTAACATTCATTTTTCTCGTATTGAAATTGATTGCTTTACTATATTTTGCATGGCTTTGAATGATTTCATGAACAACATTTGTTAATTTGTTTATTTTGTTATAATGTTTATTAATAGTTTAATGCAAAACTGACTTGGTTCTGTACTTATTTTGTATAATTGTAATATTGTATATAGACTAGAGTTTTAAAATTATAAGAGTAAATAAGGTACAATATGTGAGACAATCAATTTGTTTTTAAAGTTCGAAAATCAAATCACAAGTAAGTTCAAAGGGAAAAAAACACACACACAAAAAACAAAGAAAATAAAATTATTACAATAGTATAACTTATATAAGTAAAATGTTTAAATTAAATGTACATTGTGAATTAAAATTATTCAATAATTGACTACTGTCAACGTACTAGTCAATAGCAAAAAAATTAAAGACGAAAGCCAACACTCAGCTAGAGCCAGTCTCCAAGGCTCTTGCTTAACCATAAAGTTCTTAGTATAAACTAATCATTACAATTATTGAAACTTAATTAATTATATTATTTCTTACCATAAAATTATTGATTTTTTTAATCATAAAATTATTATATTAAAAAAAAATTAATCGTTACTACATTGATATCCGGAGCCTATCCGGATCTACCTAATATGAATATTTGACAAATCCGGCTAGTGGCTGAAATCCCTATTTCCGGTGACCCACTAGTATAAAGTCATAGATTTTTGCCTTCTCCGGAGATTCTTCTTTGTAAAGTTTCACTCATTTTACCAGGTTTTGACTTGCCGTCTGGTTGCCAAGTGGGGGGGGGGTAGTCACGAGCAAAACACTAGACCTATATGTTGCCACCTATTTTTGATGGTAGACGTTATGTATCCCTGTCCGGAAGTTCCCTTACTCCTGAAGATTTCTTAAAATCGGACCATCGAATGTGTTGAATTCTGCTAAGTCAAAGTAATTTCTTTTCAAAATCGGTGAGTTGTTCTATAGGATATCTCGCCTTCCAAATTTCGCTGCCCAACGTTTGGACTTAATTACACATGTGTTGTAAAGCACATGTAGAAAAAGGGTGTACATTTTTTATAATTGAATTTAATTTGTTTTAAAAATTCGTTTCACTCCAATCCGACAAATCGAGAACCTTTGATTTGCTTCGACAACTTAACAGTCATTTCGAAACACACTATGTCATCTTACCCCCCTTCACATCCTCATCCTTGAGAACATTGATCAACCAGGCCTTGAAACAAGTTGACAAGTGGGCGCGCATCCACACACGGATTGGGACATGCAAGTATCCGTGAAAGCTATGTTCATTTGACGATTGGTTCTGACATATTCTAGCTGCACTGTTTCTCTTGACAAGGTAATGTGGAGTTTTTAAAGCTTTATATGGTTTCAGGTGATTTCCACGGTCCAGGGTTTTGGTGTCTGTGTGTGTGTGTGGGGGGGGGTCCTAGACATTAATGATCACTATAAGCCATGCGGCTGCGCAGATATCTGAACGATGCCACCCAGGATTTTAGAATTACCGCGCAGCCAACTTTGTCGAATATTTCACAAATAATAGATGATATGCATATTTGCACACGAGTTGCTTTATCTCGATGTAACTAAATGTCAGCCGTTTGCTATTGTTCATCTACTCGTGTTGCAGGAGTTCAGTCAACACATGGATGACCACGCCCCCTGTTTTATAGCAAGGGGAGTTTAGTCACGTTCAGTCTGTAATTGTTTTGTCCCGCGGTGCATATAATTTTGAATATAATCAGTACTTTTAGTTCTGTCTCATGTTTAACGGATTTATAGTTAAAAAAATGTGTTTTTACGGGTCGTTTAATTAAATCCCTTATATTAACTTCACCTTCTCGTCTGTCTTGTGCGTGCTGGCGGAAAAACAGAAGAAAAATGACACACTTCCCGTGATGCTATAGAGCTGAAATTTTGCACATAGCCTTGTGTCACCTAACAATGCATTGTATCAAATTACAGATCGATTGGATGTACGGTAATAAAATTAATGGATTTTAGTTTATCTTTACGAAACTATTTATCGCTGTCTGCAATTGTTCACCTCCCCGTTTCCCTGCACTTCACTCCATCAATCGATCACCACTTCCTCGTGTTATACAGCAAGGGGAGTTCAGTCACGTTCAGTCTGTAAATGTTTGTCGCGCGGTGCGTATTATACTAAAGATAATCAATACTTTTAGTTCTTTCTCAGATGTAAGTGATTTATAGCCAAAAACTTTGTTTTTATGGCTTGTTTAATTCTACTTTTCACAATGAACAACAAAGCTTGGGTGAAACGTCCATCGAGGTGATCAAAATACTGTCTGATCGTGGGAAGTGCCATAACAACGCCCGCTAGTTCATCTGAGACTTAGGTTAATTAGATCACCGCCGTCTGTATAGCTGGTATAGTTCACTAATAGCATGATCGCTACAATTTTTTTTTAATGAATCAAAAATGTGTACATCCCTTTCTTTACTTGACATTGTTTAGGAAGTTTGTTCAACGTAAACTTTTTGTACATTTAGATGATCAATTTATTTGTTTGTTTGTTTATTAGAGTTCATATTTTAAATATAAAATGGAAAAAAAATTAAATCATTAGTTACAACTAATATCAACACTCACGAATTTTAATGTTCGAAAATAATTTCATTGTACAAACCTATTACGAGGCGCAATAGCCCCCACCCCTTATGTCCACAACTTCAACGCTTTAATTCACGAGGCCTTATGGCCACCAGCCTTTATGTACCACAATTTCAACCCTTTAATTCACGAGGCCCAATGGTCCCCAGCCAGTATGTACCACAATTTCAACAGTTTAGTTCACGAGGCCCAATGGTCCCCAGACCTTATGTACCACAACTTCGGCCTTTTAGCTCACGAGGCCCAATGGCACCACCCCTTATGTACCACAATTTCAACCCTTTAGCTGACGAGGCCCAATGGCCCTCAGCACTTATGTACCACAAAATCAATCCTTTATTTTACTGGCCCCTAACCCGTATGTACCAAAATGTCAATCCTTGTGTTCACTGGCCCCCTGACCGTATGTACCACAATGTCAACCCTTTAGTTCACTGGCCCCCAGCCCGTATTTACCACAATATCAACCCTTTAGTTCAAAAGGCCCAATGGCCCCAGCCCTTATGTACCACAATGTCAACCCTTTAGTTCACAAGGCCCAATGGCCCCCAGCCCGTATGTACCACAATGTCAACCCTTTAGTTCAATGGCCCCCAACCCGTATGTACCACAATGTCAACCCTTAAGTTCACAAGGCCCACTTGCCCCCAACCCATATGTACCACAATGTCAACCCTTAAGTTCACAAGGCCCACTGGCCCCCAACGCGTTTGTACCACAATGTCAACCCTTTAGTTCAAAATGCCCAATGACCCCCAGCCATTATGTACCACAATGTCAACCCTTTAGTTCCATGGCCCACAACCCGTATGTACCACAATGTCAACCCTTAAGTTCACAAGGCTCACTGACACCCAACCCGTATGTACCACAACGACAACCCATTAGTTCCCTGACCCCAAGCCCGTATTTACCACAATGTCAACCCTATAGTTCAAAATGCTCAATGGCCCCAGCCATTATGTACCACAATGTCAAGCCTTTAGTTCACGCGGCCCAATGTTGTCTAGTCAGAACAACTCTACAATCACTATCTGGGGCAAATAAATCCCGCAGGCGTATGTTCTACTGTTGACACCTCACACGATTTTATCCATCCATTAACCACAAAGAGATAAAAAAAAAAATACACCGCAAAATACTAACTGCCTCGATAGTCAGGCTTTAGTTCTAATCGCTGTGGTGGATAACTATAAGACCAGAGTAAACAGCGGTATAGGAAGCCCTGAAAATCGCACGGCCATTGCTTGGAATAAAATCAATAAAATAACAATGGGAAGTATTTAATGATTTTATGTGTGTTAAACTTAGGCCCAGAGGAATCGGTATTTGCTATTGTAAAGAATGATCACCTAGTTACTGCATTAAAAAATAAAGTATTTTAACTTAACATCAATTGAATGCCTGTATTTAGTATTTAGGGAAACTACTAATATTTTTTTGCTTACTATTCGTGCTTCTATGTTGTTTTCTTTTGGTTCTTTTTTTATTTTATGGCGCGTATTCGTTTGTTGTTTTTTTTGCGTCCTGTTAGGCTAACCCTTACCCTACGGTACGTTCGTTGTTTTGTTGTGTCATAGTAAGGCTCACGCATACTCTATATTCTATTCAATAACCACTGATGTGTTTACAAAGCGTTAATTTATTTGTTTGTTCTCGTTCCCCGACCAATAACTGACTAATAATTGAAGAGCTTTTGGAATTTCTGATCGGTTCCGGGCAGAGGCGTCCCTAGGGTTGGTATCACCCGGGGCGGTAGCTCATGGTGTCATCCCCTCATGATTTAATCCATAGAACTCCTTCGTGTTTTCCAGTGCCAAATAACGGGAATATATAGAAATTTATGGTCTGGTGTCACCCCCCTGATGGTGTCACCCGGGGCGGCCAGCCCCCTCCGCACCCCCTAGCGACGCCACGGGTTCCGGGACGAGGTATAAAACTGCGTGTCTTCTTGGTATTTAATCTGGTTCACTCTGGCAATTATGTTATGTACATGCATGGTGATAAATGAAGAAATAGGATTACACCGTCAATACAAAAGTGAAGAACTAGGAACGGTAAGAAAAAAAGGGAAATAACACAAGCCTTGAACTCTCTCAAAGATATTTAAATAAATGACGTTAAATAAAATTTTTAAAAAAGCATTTTAATTAAGGTTGATGTTTTAAGTGAATCAGATGTTGAGATTAGAAGAATAAACATTCTTACTTTTTAAACTATTCGTAATTTGTTTGCAAAGTAAAGCTGCAACAAAAATAAAATTTGTGTAACAGGCTCGAAGACGTAAAATAAAATAAAATAAAGCGTTTCATATGTATATGGCGCAATAAAATAGTGCGCAGTTCTCAACGTTTCCAATTTTGTCATACTTATTTGTAGATAGTACATATAAAAATTCGTCTTGCGAAACTTTTTCTATGACGTCATCATGTTTCAGAGTAAATATAGTCATATAATGATGTAATCAACTTATCTAAGACTTCTGGTTCCTCATGTGCCACTGACTGTAAGTTAAATAAATGTTCTTTGGTCCTTTTCCATATTTTCTTATCTCTAAATATATATATATATATATATAT